>PPOW02000014.1:0-267384 GCA_003708965.2 Debaryomyces subglobosus | reverse complement strand
TCTGTTCGTGAAGGCCACTGATTTGTTAAGAATCTCCCTGATCTGTCTCCCCAGCCTCCTCTCCTTCAGTTATTGAACCTACGACACCCCCTGTAGCATGATAAATCGTCTCTATATACTCTTTATGTCTCTATAGGAAAAAAATATATTCCCATCGCAATTGCAGCCCTAGCCTCACTCCCATCAATTTGTATAGAGAAAGCCAGGCATAAATCCAAATGCTGAAGGAAGAAGGATTTACAAGTAGTAGAGTTCTCAAATGAATGAAATGATATATATAACCCGTGGCATAACACTTAGGGGTTATTCAGAATACAATTCTATGACTTATCAAGTCTGTAGACAAATGCCCATAAATAACAGACATGTATAAGGTTATTAAGAATATAATTAATTCACTTAATAAAATAAACGGACGCAAAAGTGACTCATTACAGACTTGTTTGAAACTTTTAATCTTCAATTCTGCAATTGCCCTGTATTTGTCATCGCCTCTCATCATGTCGTTTAATTTGTTTCTGATTCTGAAGCTTAAGTTTCAGAGGAAGATTAGAGAGCTTCTAAATTTTATAGTTAAATTTCAAAAACCTCGTTGAAATATGAATATATATTCGATGAAGTGTACAAAAGAAATGTGGAGTTTTTGTTTTAGTTAGATCATTACTAGAATATACTCCATCAATATCATTAGTAATATTAAGATTAGCTGAATTTACAACTTTAATTAGTGGGTTAAGGAATGAAAAGTTTTTAATTTAACCTTTGAAAAAAAATTTTTAAATCATACTCAATTGAAAGTATAATAAATTACTTCAAATTATTACAATAGGATATCGTCACTTATGCTAGATTATAAAGTAAGCATTGCACACATTTATATATTGCCCTGATACTATATAAGTTTTTTGAAGCGATTGAATTCCAGGTTGGTAAATTTGTACGTTTTTAGATATTGAAAAAGGGCCATCTTTTACCGAAGAATCAGAATATGTGCTCGTAAAGCACTGGATCTCCTCCTGCTCCTACTTCGTAGAAACCTGTATTGAAGTTTCTATCCATTAATAATAATGTAATAGCTGCTGTGAATACTGGTAATGATAATAATAATAATAAGTTTCTTAATTATAATTTATATCATTTCCTTAATCTCTATAAAAATTCTGTATTTTACAAAGCCCAAATACCTTATTTATACTATAATTTATATCATTTCCTTAATCTCTATAAAAATTCTGTATTTTACAAAGCCCAAATACCTTATTTATACTAACGAAAATAGGTTTACTCTTCCCGTTATTCCATCTAAATAACTACTAGGAAGCGCTGTTTATAATATTCCAAAAGCCATGGCTTGTTGTCAGTACACATTATTCATTAGGATAAAATATTATCCAATACAGTTAACAATATTGTGAGATGATGTAATCAATAAATTAGGCAAAAAGTGATATTTTGCAGCCATTAATACATTTAATCGATGTTCTCTGAGTTCCCAATTAGTAGCTCATTGAACTAGAGAATTATATTAGATTCGCCAAAATTACATGAAAGTAAAGCTTATGAACCCTTTCAATGTACTTCAATACCCTTCATAGAATGATACCTTTATTCACAAGGAATATTATTTTATAGGATCTTCAGTTAAAATGTTTCATAAATTATCATATGTTAAGTATCGATTATCATACTATTCCCTCTACATCCATGATTCAAACTAAAATTATAAACATCTTGAGAATAGTTAATAAGCAAGTTCAAAGCCTGCATCGTGAGCTCAAAAATAGTTTCCGTGGTTGGTAAAGCAGTCATCAAAGAGGTTTTATACTCATATCTGTGGTTCAAACAAGTGGTGGTCACTTTTGAAGTAAATCGTCCAATTCTATAGGGCTAAATTCATATGTACGTTGTTTTAAATAGTTCTTTAGTATCTCAATTATAATCTATATAATTTACTTGATTTCTTATACAAAATTACCAAATTCAGAAGTCCAAAAACCTCCTTTTATATTATCAAGAATAGGATTACGTTTCCAGTTATTTTATCTATATAACCAATAGAAATTCAAATTTATAGTTCGCCTTATCTATAAATAATGTAGTCAATAGACATATCCTATAGTATTCGTATATCGCTACCAAAATATAAATTATTAATTCTTTTCGCGAAATACTGCAACTTATTTCAAAATAGTTCATATCAATGCCACATATTCTAAGCTAAGCACTTTATATTTAATTCTTGTGTTAGACTTATTATCATTGAAGGCAGAATTGCTGAAATATTCAAAGAGGTCATATACATGTTTGTCTTCAAATATTCTTTTTATGTGTATTATGGGAGTTATTAAAATGAAAGCTACGTCTAAATTTGCTTAGTTATTCTTTTAGACATATTTGCTTAGTAACTTACCTCTAATAGCAATCATATAATTACCATATACTACCAATATAAATGATTTCTCATACTAGAAATTATATTTAATTGGTTTTTCGATAATGAGATATCCAAGAATGTAACTATATATGATTGCCACGTTTACAATGTCACTGACACCACTTCATAACTATATTCAAATTAGAATATTTAAAATTATTTCAAGACTTAATTATTATTTTGTCCATTCTTCAGCGAAAAAGCTTACCATCAGAATCGCCTTGTGCTCGCCATTGTGCACTAAAAACACCACTATTTTCCAACTTATAAAGTCTCCAAGCTTCACGAATATGTTCGGGGAGAAGTGGCCTCTGAGTATCACCTTGATATTGTAATTTTCTATCATCTACTTCAATCTCTTTTCCATTTTCCAAACTTTTTAAAATATCTAATTTTTGCTTTTTCTTGTTGTCTATATCAAGTATCAATTGGGCTTTATGTTCTCTTTCTTGAATTTCAAATGCCCTTGTTATTATCTCACCTAAAAACAGCTTTGATAGACCTGCTAAAACAACAGCTATGTTTTGTGGAATTGAATGACCAAGTACCCCATTACAAATCTTTTTCACCCCGGGTTTATTGACGGTCATTCGCCTATATGATTCGAATCTTTCCATTTGATCATCTGTAAAGTTAGCTATAATCAATCTTTTCTTTTCTTCTTCATTTAAATTTCCAATTGTCTGTGATTTTAACTCTTTATACTTTGATACAAGCTCTGGATCGTCTATGTCCGAAATGTCACTTAAATCGTCGAGCTTTTCATTTTCGCTCAATTCACTTTCATCATACGGAGAGTCTCGTGTTTCTTTTTCAAGAGAGCTATAAAAGACTTTCCAAATTAGCTCCTCATCTTCCTCATCCAAACTAACGTCGCTTAGATGCTCATCTTCATCATATTCAGTATTCATAATATTGTCTTGATGTTGGCAATTAGTAACTCATCATTCAATATTTACAAAAAGAAGAGGTTCAAATGCCGATCACGTGCACGCTTTTAGTTCAATAATCTTATACGAATAAGTTACTTTAACTACAAACTTCCTTGAAAGATACCTAGTTTTGTATTTTAAATTGACAATAAACACCGAGTTTTACTATAATATATTTATGTCTTCAAGAAGATGAGATGAGACATTTTTAAATTCTCTACTCCAAGTTAGTAGTCCGTTCCAGTCATGCTTGGATTCGTTTTTATGTAGACTATCGATAATCGGATATAGATTATTAATACACTTTTCTATTTTTTCGGAGTAAACACCATGATCTCTCATTGATGCAGTTATCAAATAATTTACCGATTCTATTAATATTTTCAAGGTGAGATAACGTTTCATTGCATGGACCTTAATACTTAAGTTGTTCACAGGATTTCTTGGTAATCCCAAGACATTTTTTAACTCTTCTGAAATTTCTGATATAAAATGAGCGGCGCTTTCGTTTGTTAATGAAGCATTGTGTATAAATGATATGCAATTTGGACAAATTGTTTTGTTAGGCATAAAAGGTTCAAGGTGAATGCCAGAATAAATATAATAGACAAAATCGGTTGAATTTGTTATAGTTTCATAATTCAAAGCTTCTAAAGCTGTCAACGTAATATTTATGTTTGAAAGACCCAGTACTTCTGTAATTAAGGATTTAAGTGGAGTAAAATTTTCTTCAAATATTTCTTCAGAATGCTTTCTTCCCAGGTCAACAATCATGATTTTTGTATCAATCGAAGGTATGTCTATAGCTTTGTCAGAAGAATTTAGTAACCTTAATAAGTCAATTTCAGCCGACATGAAATGCTCCAAAGTAGCTTGAGTCATAAAAAATGGCAAGTCATTAGCATGAACTGATGCTTGTGAATAATGTACCTGAGCTTTGCACATATTAGGCTCGACTATCACAAAATTATCGTCAGAATGGGTCAACTCTAAAATATAATTTTCATCATCTGCGTATGACACATTGCTCAGAAGTTGATCAATTAGTTTGAACCGCCACTTAGTATTCACTGTTTTATACAATTCATAATCCAACTGTATCTGTGCTGCTTCTATCAAATCAGGAAAATTGAATCCTTTGTCGCCAAAACGTACATATATTGGAATAGTTATAGCAAGATCATCGATAATAAACGATTTAATTAGTTGCAATTGCTCTATGGATGAAACTGATTTGTTCTTGAAAAATGGAATAAATGGACATAACACACCGACCAAAAATATTACGATGTACAGAACTGTACTATGGCAATGTTGTGGCCTAAATTTCATCATAGTTGTATATATTAAAGTAAAAGATATAAATGATTGATTCTTAAGGTCGTTATCACGTGATACTACTCTAAATATTTTTATGAACTCATCTGTTGGGTATTCAAAGAAGCACGTAGCTCTACTGAATAAATATGTCACTCCCTTCTTTAAATAAAGAAATCGACCCTGTTAATCAAGAGAATGACTTTGTCCATACGGTCTATAATGAGATAGCGCCTCATTTTTCCCAGACACGTTATAAACCGTGGCCAATCGTTGAAAAATTTCTTCTGAATCAGAAGGATTATTCCATTGGATTAGATGTCGGGTGTGGTAATGGAAAATATCTTAGTGTAAATAAAAAGTTGTTCATTATAGGTACTGATAGATCTGATGGTTTAATAGATTGTGCTAAGAAATTGTCGAATAATACTTACAATGTGGGTGTTGCGGACGGATTGAACTTACCGCATCCCAGTAATACTTTTGATTTTGCGATTTCGATTGCGGTTATTCACCACTTTGCGACAGTAGAAAGAAGAATATTGGCAATCAAACATATATTAGAAAAGATGAGAAGCGGGGGCGAAGTTTTGATATACTGTTGGGCATTAGAACAGGAGAATTCTAGGCGTGGCTACAAAGAGGGTGACGATCAAGACATATTAATACCGTGGGTTTTGCAAAATAAACAACCAAAGAAAGATAAGGCTAAGGGTAATTGCAGGAAGAAAGATCAACAGAGCGACTCTAGTCTAGTTATAAAGGAAGAGCAAAAACCCGACGCACCAGAAACAAAATACAGGTATTATCATTTATATAAAAAGGGTGAGCTTGTAGATAATGCCCTTGCAGCAGGAGGGTGTTCTTTGGTAGATCAAGGATATGAAAAGGATAATTGGTGGGTAATAATAAGAAAAGACTGATTTAATTATGTCTGAATAAAATACTATTTTGTGATTTTGTATACACTCGCGTAGCTGACGTAAATAATTGTAGATTACTGAATCACACTTCTTAACAAAGGTAATAGAAGAAATGATATCGCCTCAAGAAAAGCAAGACAAAGTAATCAGATCGACTGATTTAGATGCTCTTAGTTGTCGTTACAGTGCAAACAACAAATCTTACTTTTCGACGCCCGATCCATTTATCGATAGTCTCATATCTTCGTATAAAATACATCTTCCATTATGCACTGGTTATACAAATATGTCGGCAAATAGAACACTCAGATCTGTTTTTAATGAGCAGAAACTACCATTGATCAATAGAGGTACATACTTGAGAACAGAACTGATCGATGTTATAACACAAGAATTTATAAAAGAATTCAAGAAATGCCAGATTATATCTTTGGGGGGTGGTTCTGACACCAGATGCTTTAGAATCTTGGAGCAGTATGGTAAAGAAGTTAAGTACTGTGAAATTGATTTTCCTGAGTCTGTAAAAATCAAAAAATTGGCAATATTAAATGATAGAAGGCTAGCAGGTATTGTCAAGTATGATGAACCTACCCAGCCTATTACTTCGAAAGAAGAATTTGCAAGGCTTGAGGCTAATATTCATACTGAGAACTATCAACTTATAGGTTATGATCTACGTCGGTTAACTAGCATACTGGGTTGTTCATTACTTGAACATGTGGATACGACCATACCAACTCTTATACTAAGTGAATGTGTCTTGTGTTATCTTAATCCAGAAGAAAATAAGAGGATCATAGATTTTTGGAAGAATGCGTTTGCATCAAGAGCACTATTAGCGCTTTTAATTTATGAACCTATGTCACTAAATGATGCTTTCGGAACAACGATGACGCATAATTTATCTAATAGAGGGATCAATCTTTTAACTTTTAATGAATATCCAAATCTAGATGCACGATATAAGCTTTTATCCGGAAAATGCCAATCCTCTAATATTAAGTTGACAGATATGAGTAATGTAGGAGGATATGATTCAGATGATAATTCAAAGGCATGGATAAGCAATAAAGATTTGGACCGCATAAACCGATTAGAATTGGTCGATGAAATTGAAGAAATTAGACTTCTTTTAAAACACTACTGTCTATGTTATTGTGAATTTCCTTATAAATCATCCTTTAAGGCAATCAACAAATGGAAATGGATTATTGAGTAAACTGTTGGGCGTATCATCAGAATCCTTTTTGCGCTGCTCTAAACGGTCTATTCCCAATTGTCCTATGCTTTAAAAAATTGATGGCCATTATATTATAGCTATACAATTATTTTCAATACTAAACTGACAAGTTTCAAGAATATTGATAAGCGGATGATACAATTTCACAACGTTATTATTTCATTACATGTCTATTAACAAGGCTATTTATACAGATCCTCCAAATCCAACAGGTAGTTTCGATTCATGCGGTGTTAAACAAAGAAATTTATAGATTTTTCCCATACTTCTTTCATCTTTACTAGTTAATCTTTGATAAGCATTATAGATTTTTTCTTGAGCAGTCACATTTCCATTATTAGCTTTAATTAATTGATCAGTTCTATAGCCGATACCTAACTCATGTAGCCAATCACCTTGTTCTACGGGTCCAAAACTCTTGCATATCTTTTCTGTTACATTTTTAAGGTTAGTGAAATCCACGTCGACGGACAAGTCGACTTCGCCAGGTTTTATAAATGGTGAAACAAACTTATGCTTATAAATACCTCTTAACGTATTGTCAGGTATTCCTTCGCTCAACCCATAATCAATAATTAACACCGATCCCACCTTCTTTTCATTATTTAAAAGTTGAGCCATCTTCAAAACGTATAATTCAGCATCAGGACAGATTTCAATTCTTGAGTCAAGAGGTAAATCTTTGAATCTCGGATTTAAATCTGGGATAACTGAAGAAGTGGTTTCCTTGGGAGACAAGGTTAAATGAAACTCTGTGTTTAATAAGTCATTATTCCCTGAGCTAGAATTTGATGAGGAATCTTCTGGTAATGAAGGTTGGGTATTATTGACACTTGGTGTATGTTCAACCACTAGCTCTCTCCATCCATGCCTAGTTTTCTGAAAGCTTTTAATAGGTAAAGCATCAAAAAATTCATGAGCTATGATGTAATTCGCAACGCTTTCATCATTGGTGATGTCTGTTTCGTTATCAACCCACTTAATTCTATTCCCCCATTGAGTCTGTGAAGTATTGAATCCATTACTTTCTGTCGCAAACTCATTGTTTCCGCACAATAATTTCCATTGCTCTTTTCTCAAGACCGGGGAAGCTTCTATCATGGTGATCTCTATGTTTTCTTCAAGAATTAAATTTTTCTTGAATTTGTTGAAAGATTTTAAGCAATCGTACATAAGCGTCCCTCTTCCAGGACCAAACTCTATAATGTTCAACTTTTGTGGTTTGTTCTGATTAAACCAAGTACTAAATAACCATATCCCTATCATTTCCCCGAACATAGAAGAAATCTCTGGTGATGTGATAAAATCACCACTTGAAACATCCAATGGATCACGAGTAGTATAATACCCAAATTGTGGATGGGTTAGGCATTGTCGAATAAAGGCCAGCAATGATAATGGACCCGTTGTTTTAATAGTTTCTGACAAAAGATTTGATAAATCATCAACTCTAATTTTCTTTGCACTATCTGCCATTGCCGGAAGAGTTGGCATCGTGCCTAAATTTTCACGAATGTTTACATCACCTTTTATTTCCTTTTCTAAGCGATTTATTTGATTTTTAACGTAATTTGCTGCATTATCATATTCTTCCTTGGTAAATTTTCCAAAATATAAGTCTTCCTTAGATTGAGTTTCTTTGTTTGCTTTGCTTGATTTAGAACTATAAAACTGGGCCGAATTAGAAAACCTTCTTGCGTCATTTATCTTTATTCTTCTTATTGACGTGTAGTTTATATATCTTAGCATTCTTGTCGTTTAATAAAAAAAGGTATTAGATCTACTTCACGACAGATTTTTTTCATCGCGGAGAAGGAAAACGGTACCAATAGAATTGTTAGTATTCCAACAATATAAAGGGCAATTATAACGAAATTTTAATTGGATAAATCGACTAACTGAAACATAGATGCAACATACTGAACGCATATGATGACTTGCTATTGAGTATCTAGACAGAGGAGGATCATAAGTTATCTATTTTAACAAATACAAATGTTGCAAAATCCGCATAAATTCTAAATTATGATTTTTCATATAGTAAAGTTAAGACGTACTTACCAACCAAAGATTTTATAACTATTAACAGAGTATTACTTCTAAGCAATTGGTATCTACAAGTTTCCAAGTTGGTAAGTTTTTAATATTCAGTTTAATTTTTGTATTTAATTGCTATTTTTGAAAATATTGCATAATTTGCAGACTAAATCCAAAAATATTTGTGTATCTCAATTTGAACATTAACACTTAGCAAATAGAATAATAGGATTAGACGACTTTAGAGTACATTTTGATTCCTTTTTAAAGACCTTGAAACACAGCATAGTGTATAAAAAGTCCCTTCAAGTCATATTCTACACTTTTACATCAATAGTCTTGAACTACTGGACGTCAGATTAATGAAAGCCATTGATAAATTTTCCTGAAATTTACGGCCAATTATTTCTTATCAAGCTTTATGTGAAAAAATAAAATGTTTATGTTAAGCTTTTTTACTCTCCTATTTAGATATCGTCATTAAATTGCAAAATTCTAAATCTTTAATTGGTACCTACTAAAACGTGCTTTTCAAGCGAGAGCGCTTTGTAATTACATTATAATCGCAGTAATGCAAACAGTCTATCTTTTTTGGAACACTGCAGCAGCACATTTTGTATATCAGCTTCTTTACTTAACGTTATCCAGACTTTTCTTGGAAAGGCGTTCTCGTTCTAGAATAATTGATAGGGATAATGATACCTTTATATACAGTACCAATTAATAATGACCAAATCGCGCCTTGAACATGTTGAAGCAATATCAAGAAATGATTACACTTGGTCATTTTAATGGCTAAGGATATTGATTAGGTCACTCGTTCGTTAGCTTTATATATAACAAAGAGTCGGAAACAGTAACAATAGGACTTCTTAATTGATTGATTGACTTGATAAACAATTTGATTGATTTTTTTAAGAGTGACACATATTGGAATATACACCTAATTTATATCAATACTTGATATAGTTATCTAGGAGTAACGTTTATTCTGACAAGACGATAAAGTGAGAAAGGGGATTTTTTTTTATCAGAGTTTTTAAATTATAGGTAATCTAACAATACGAGAATGGGGAACAATTCATCAAAGCCGAAGGACTTGAAGGGGTCTCCATTATCGCGGACAGACACAGGAAACTCGGCAAAGTCTTCAAGATCTATCAGGTCAAGGATATCAATGCTGAAGGATGACAGTTCAACAAGTGGTTCACCAAAGACGGGATCGAAGTCAACTTCACGCAAGAATTCATCGACTAGTTTGAATAACATGAACAGCAGCAGTCACAGTATGAACATACCGAACAACGGGAACAACAATGGTAATTCAAATAATAACTCCAATTCCAACTTATCCAATTCATTTTCAAACTTGAGCTTACATAAAAATCCTTCCAATCTGCATGCTAACAATAATTTTAATTTACCACCGTCAATGATACAAGTGGAACCTAAGGAGCCCATTTTAATTAGGCGAAATACTGGTACAGATGGAGATGATACACCGCTAAGTCCGAAGAATCATTCATTCAATTCGAATTCACCTTATTTATCATCATCTTTTGATAACAGCAATCCTTCGAACAACATAAGCAGGACTTCAACAAACCATTCACATCATTCTGGAAGTATTAGTAATTACCCCTTATCACCACAACTAACCTCATCTAGTGCAAATGGAAGTAGCAAAGAATTACAAGAGGATACAATTAAGGGTCTGGATAGCCAACTGTTGATTGATAATAGCAACAAGGAAGTACCGATAAATAATATACTGCATAGCTCAACTGGGGACTCTAATGAAAGCAATAATAGTGGTTCTATTGATATTGAGAATTTAATTCAGAGACTATTGGATGCTGGTTACAGTGGTAAAAAAACTAAAAGCGTTTGTCTCAAGAACCACGAAATTCAGTTGATCTGTGCTAAAGCAAGGAACATTTTTTTGCTGCAGCCATCATTGTTAGAATTAAGCCCTCCTGTTAAAGTGGTTGGTGATGTTCATGGTCAATATGGCGATTTAATTCGAATTTTCACTAAGTGTGGGTTTCCTCCTCAAACAAATTATTTATTTTTAGGTGATTATGTCGACAGAGGAAAGCAATCCTTAGAAACGATTTTACTTTTACTATGTTATAAAATTAAATATCCTGAAAATTTTTTTCTTTTAAGAGGCAATCATGAATGTGCTAACGTGACTAGAGTTTACGGGTTCTATGACGAATGTAAGCGTCGTTGCAACATCAAGACGTGGAAGCTATTCATAGACACATTTAATACTTTGCCTATAGCTGCAATTGTAGCTGGAAAAATATTTTGTGTACATGGTGGACTATCTCCAGTACTTAATTCAATGGAAGAAATTAGAAACATTGCAAGACCAACGGATGTTCCAGACTTTGGTCTATTGAATGATTTGCTTTGGTCAGATCCGGCTGATACCATGAATGAATGGGAAGATAATGAAAGAGGTGTGTCTTATGTATTTTCCAGAGTTGCTATTAATAAATTCCTACAAAAATTTGGGTTTGATTTGGTCTGTAGAGCCCATATGGTTGTTGAAGATGGTTATGAATTTTTCAATGATAGGACATTGGTGACGGTTTTTTCTGCACCTAATTATTGTGGTGAATTTGATAACTGGGGTGCAGTTATGAGTGTGAGTGATGAGTTGCTTTGTCTGTTCGAATTATTAGATCCGTTGGATAGCATTGCATTGAAGCAAGTGATGAAAAAGGGTAAAGAAGAACGGAAAAATGCGCAGTTACAGCAACTGCAAGATTAATTCAAATCAAGTGCATTCGACGCTGAGTTTTACTTTAATGATTTCATGATATTTTCCTAATGTCCATATATATATATACATAATTTTTTATAAATCTGTTACAAGCAGAACCGTTTTAATTTTTCAACTGGTATATTTTGTAAATAATTCATCACCTTGTAGACATGTCGTCTTTACTACCTCGAAGTTTGTGTAACAATATTTTGAGTTAAAGAACTTCTGTTACATACCGAATGTTTCTTCAATTATTATTCTCTTATGATGTCAAAGTATAATAATTCGTTTAGTTTTCTATTGAACACCGAAAATATCGAGCCATTATTAGAGTTAGTGAACAAGCTTTCTAAAACGGTTGAACAAAATGCAGAGATATTAAATAGATTAACATATACAATAGATAATGATTTCCAATTTCCTGATTTGCCTCTAGATATCGAAAATACTTCATCAACTGAAAACGGAACAGATCCATTGAGGCAACTTTTAATCCAGAAGTATAAATTGGATGACATATCTATTGAGAATGAAATTATTGATAAAGTAGCAAATCCTCGCATCAAAGAATTATTGCTAGACAATGAGAAGTTGAATAGATTACAAATTTCGAAAAAGAAGACTAATACTGAATTGTATGACATTGTAAAAAATTATGAATTGTTCATTTTAGAAACTATGTTGCCATCTTTAAGGAGAGATATTGAAATATATAGACAGGAGATTAGTGGAGATGTAAAACTGATGCAGATACCTTTGAAATTTGCGGCTTCCGAAAAATTGTGGTCAAGATATATCACATACATAGCTTATCTTGAGAAGTTAAGCAACTTATGTGAAAGCCTAATGAAAGTGCTAGATGAAACTCAAAATAACAAAGAAGCGTTACTTTTAGAGCAAAAATTAATAAGTATCAATGAATTAAAACTGAATTTACAAAGCCAATTAGCGAAGTAGACTAATGCTTTAAAAAATACCGAGATGAATGCAATATTGCAATTGGAATTAATCCAAATGCTGTCACTAGGCCAGCTAGTATTCCGTATGTACTCTTGATTCCGAGGTCAGGATTTTCCAACATCACTGGAAAATAAAATGGTCCAACGAAACCAAATACCTGCCGTATAACAGTTATGAACAACGCGATATTTGATGCATTTGAAGGGTTTGAATCGATTGCGTATGTGACCAAAATAGTAGTTATTATTTGCAAACCAAATGACGCAAGACATAAACCCACTAGTGGCCCAAATCTCCACTTATTATCAGTAATATTACCTAGTAAAACTCCATAAATGATCAATCCTACAATTGCAATAATGAAGCCCAGATATGATAACCATAAACGATCTTCAATGGTTTTTTCTGACTTTTTGAAACGAAAATAATATTTCATCCAAAGGTCAGACACCCATCCACCGATTTGCTCTCCCAATATACATCCCAAAATTAAACTTATAAATTGTAAGCCTATCTGTTGTGGGTTAAAGTTGAACTTTTCATGGAACAAGCTAGTCAATTCTACTCCACATGCAACATTTGCGTAACAAAATGTCACAGAATATGCAATGGCAGGGATGAGGACCTTTGGCTTATTCATGCATTTGATGGGACTTAATATTACCGCAAGGTTTAAGTCACATTCAGTCTTTGGTTGTATTTTAAATAGTGAATTGATAGATTTAGTATATGTCTTAGAATTGTACACAGTCTCTTTTCCCATTGCCAAATACCCAACGAATTGCAAGAAATTCATTATTGCAAATACAACAAAGGTATACTTGGTGTCCCCTGTTTGATACTGAACAAAGCCCATAAGAAATGGGCCTACATGAGTTCCTAAAGTAACTCCAACAACCCACCAACCAGTCCACCAGCCTCTTTGATGACTAAATGTCAACTCAGAAACCACACCACCTCCTACAGCAATAGCTGGGGAAACGAAGAAAGCACCGAATATACGACATATCATTAAGTCTCTGTAATTGTCAGAGAAGATACAACCAATATTAAAAACACATGACCCTATAGCTGATAATATTAATAACTGAAGCCTTCCATACTTATTCATAAAAGGAACCCATAATAATGGAAATATACCCAACACTAGAATTTGAGTAGATGTGAAGTATGAACAGGCGCTAACTGAAGTACCAAATTCTTCCAGTAAGGTTGCGAAGGATGGAATAACTCCTGCGGCCATAAATGTCGTTGAAAATGCATGGAATGAAAGCATCCCCAACTGTATAGCTTTCACACTTACAGGCCAGTTTAAAGGATCTTCATCATTCATGGACGGTGTTGGATCTAATTTGTAAGTACCATGTTTATCAGTCAAGTATTGTTTGTGGTCATCTGACAATTCTTCCCATATTTCTTCACTTGAAGTAGGTACCTTTGTATCAAAAGATACTTTTTCCTTCTCTAATTCATTCTCTTTACTAAAATTATCTATCATATTAGCTATCTAGATCATTGTAATTCAATATGTACTGGCGAAGGTTAGCTGATACGCAAAATTTTTCACCCATATTTCTTGCATAATGTTTATGCCGCACAAACCCAACGGCATGAGATAAATGCGAAGTTGTACCTAAGAAGCTACAATTAAGATATGATATAAACACTGATAATATGTATGCTATCGAATCTAAGTCATGTAATAAATGGCGATATAATATATATATCTTCTAAACTTTGTAATTGGCATTTCGCTATTGCGAATGACCAGTTAATCAAAGTATGTAAATGAACTAGACAATGTCAAACATAATTATGTGGAGTATAAGCGTGATTTGAAAAAAGAATCGATTAGAATAATCAATTAGAAGACGTCTAGTACGAGTTCAAATTTGTTGAACACTGGGAGTACGATGGGGTCCAAATCATCATTATAGCTCGAATAAAGTATGTTGAAAACAGAGTAGAGATATATTCATTTAATGCGTTGTAGGCTTGTTGTCAATAAAGCTTGTAATTTTTGCGTGAATCATCATTCATTTTACGGAATTTGGAAACTCTTCATCATCATATGGAGATAACAAATTATTAATTGTAGGCTTTTTGGAAACGTGTCTATCTTCTTGTGTAGGATGCATGCGAGCAACATCGTTACTGCTCGAAGACGTTGAGGATTCATCATTTAGTACTTCCTTTAGCCACGTTTTTGAAGGTTTTGAAGTTTTTATTGGGTTGAATTGGGCAGGAATAGGTAATTCTTGTACGGGCGGCAAAGTGATATTATTGTTCGCAGGATTGCTCTGAATACCATTATTGTTAATAGGGTGATTATAAGGTGGTAAGCGTAAAGTATTAGAATTAATGTTAGGAGATTTTGGTAAATCCATGCTTTGATTAAACGCGTGATGAAACAATGGAGATAACGGACTAACCATATTTGGGGTTAAAGGCGCCGATTTCGGTGGATACGTGAAGGCACCATTAGTGGAGTACAATGCTGGAGCTGATTTCAACAGATGCCTTATATGTAAACTGTTATTATCACTGGGCGCCATATTTTCTGTGAATGAATGAACTAATGATAAGGGTCTTGGCCTTCTTTTTGGCTTAAATTGGTTAACTTTCGTTTTTAATTGTGAATCTGGATACTGAAAGCTATTGTTTCCACTACTGCTACCCAGCTCGTAGCTATTATTCTGATAGAACTGATTTTGGTATGGTAAATGATAATTTACAGGCGAGTTTGTATTTGGTGGGGAGATCATTGCAGCTGATTCAGGCGTGTTGTTAAACCCATAATTCAAAGGACTCTCGGGGGCTCCTTTGTTCAAACTACTATTTCTCGATAAATGATTTGGTATAGGAATATAGCTAGTATTATTAGTCTCCGAACTCCCACTCGTACCTTCAGAGTTGGAATTAGTCGTGATAGGAGTATGACTTGAGCTGCCTCCCATGAAGTTTTCATAAGCATGGACTGTCTGTTTATGTTGTCTCAAGTTGTCTAACCTTGAAAAATTCTTATGACAGTGGGGGCATGTAAACGGCCTTTCTCCCGTATGTTTTCTCTTGTGTCTAGCTAAATGCTCTGATCTAGTGAATGACATATTACAATCGGGGTACCCAGTGCATTGAAATACTCTGCCTTTCGATGCCCGCTTCTTTTTACCATTTGTACTGTACGCATTGGCAGACTTTATATTCGCCAGGTCTTGAATCCCTCTACGATGGTTCTCAGGATCCGAATCTCTTGTTTCTGAACTTTCATCATCTCCTTTTTTGGATTCTGTGGGGGTTTCATCTAGCAGCAGCAACAGCAGCAGTATCATCATCATCTTTTGATCTTGGTTTTTAGAATTAGGTGTCTGGCCATCTTGTTTGTTTATTTGCGCATGTTCAGTGTTCTCACCTTCTTTCGTGCCGTTTGCCGGCTCTTTCAGCAACAATGGAGGAGTCTTATTAATTGCAGGCATATTATATCATTAAACACCTTCTAACCTTTCAACCATTAATATATCAGACTTAAGAACAATTTATAATAGATGTAAATAAAATAAATTATGATTTAATTAATTTTAGGTACATTGCAGGGTACATTCCGAATGTTTTGGCCCGATTTTGAAAATACTTTTAAGCCGACTGTATATTAATAGAAGTGTTCCAAAGGTGACTCAACCGCTCTAGTTATTACTCTATGACGTCAACTAATATCAATTAGTATAGTTCAGTCGACTAAGTGTTCTTTCTCAAAATGATGAACTACAATTACGATAATAGGATTATGTATCAATTATTATTTAGAGCTGTAGAGGGTTTTCTGATCGATCGAGTTGATGGTGGCTCAGAGTGTTTTGATAAGAACGGCCAAAACCGTCGCTGGTTGCCCTGCGAAAAAAGCTATACAGTCTAGGAGCTTTAATTTAAGTAGAGCAGGAATCAGTTTCAAAAAACATAGACAGAAGGCTACAATGTAAAATACGATGTAAAATGCACGTACGTAATGGATTATGCTAGTATTCTGGTCGAAGTAATATACTATATAGGCCCCATGGTGAAACTAAGTTAGCATTATATAGTTAGACTACCAGAGCGGGGAGGGTTCGGCCAAACAAGGCCAATCAGCAGCAGGAGCTGCTCTCGACTTTTGGCTGTTCGATGTTGATATCCACGGTTTCGGGCTGGGTAGATTCGTCTTTGGTTGATGTTTCGATGTCTGGTAAGCTCGATGCAATTTTTTTAAACAACAGTTTGACATTGTGGTTGGCTTTGGTAGACGTCTCAATGCAAAATTTCCCGTTTATCGACTTAAGATACGCCTCACATTCCTCCATGGTCACCTGTCTCTTGTTATTAAGGTCCGACTTGTTGCCCACAACGACTATTATCACGTCGTCCCCACGTTCCAACTTCACGTCCTGAATCCATTTGTTCAAGTTCTCAAATGATTTCTTATTCGTTATGTCATAACATATCACCGCCACATGCGAGTCTCTAATATAAGATGGTATTAACGATCTGAACCTCTCTTGCCCTGCAGTGTCCCATAACTGCAATCTAATCGTCTTATTGTCTTCCAAATACATAGTCTTCAGCAAAAAGTCTATACCTATCGTTGCTGCATACTGATCGTCAAAAGTATCGTACATGAATCTGGTTATCAATGATGTTTTACCAACTACTGAGGTTAATATACTGTCGTTCGACTCAATGAATGTTCTCACTTTCTATCCTCTATTCTTAATAATTCCTTTTATACATACCACTTTGATCCCCCAAAAACACAATCTTGTACTTTCTTAGAATGTTCGATTTATCCATCAGTGGCTATTTCTTGTCGTTAGCTGTTTGTTGCTTGATTCACTTGAGCAATTGATTTCAAAGTGGACCTCTTATATTGATTACGTAACACGACCTTGAGAATTAACTCATCAGTCATTTCTCAGCGGGCGCCTACAACGCTTATAGTTCATAAGACACACATTAGTCTAGTTGTACGTGAACGATGGATGACGCAGAGCTTAATGCTATAAGATCGGCAAGATTGTCTGAATTGCAGAAAAATTCTGGCCAAGCACCGGCTGACCAAGGTGGAGATAAAAAGGATGAGATGAAACTTTCGATGTTATCACAAATACTTGAAACAAGCGCCAGAGAAAGATTGAGCAGAGTTAGAATAGTTCGTCCAGATAGAGCAGATGCAGTTGAGCAGTACATCATCAAGTTGGCGGCAATGGGTAATATAACTCGGAAATTATCTGAAAACGATATAGTGGAGATTCTCGACGGCATATCACGAGATGAAAAGAAGCAGACACAGAGTAAGATCGTGTTTGACAGAAGGACCACAAGCATTGACTCGGATGATGACGATGACTTCTTTGATTAGATGTATAGGGATCGTAATAGTAATCAGCAGTAGCGTATATGAATACTGCATATAACAAAACGAGAAATCAGATATTTTGTAAACAAAGACTAGCAAACGGTAAAAACAACATCTTTCACGTAGACTAGATTAGCATCTACAGAATACTGCAATTCGATATGTCGTCTAATATTCAAGTGGTAGTACGGTGTCGGGGAAGAAATTCACGAGAGGTTACGGCAAAATCTCCCCTTGTTGTTGACCTTCCTAGTGATACATATTCGATTTCCAATCCCACGATAACTTTGAACCAAGACCAACAATTATCCACGTTTATTAATTCTATGAATTCCAAAACATATACAGTAGATCAAGTATATGGATCACAGGCTGACCAGCTGTTGTTATTTGATAAAGTAGCGATGCCGCTATTCAATGACTTTATTAATGGGTTTAATGTGACAATACTAGCGTACGGGCAGACAGGTACTGGAAAGACATATACAATGTGTGGTAACTGTAATACAGAGGATGAGGTAGATAAGCTAGAGACTTACATTCCTCTGCTCAATGAAACGGCCGGTATAATTCCTCGAACCTTAAACGAACTTTTCAAATCGTTAGAAAGCGATTCTGGTGCAAATGATTACGTGGTAAAATGTTCCTTTATTGAATTATATAACGAAGATTTGAAGGACTTGTTAAGCGATGATATTGACAGAAGCAGCAGGTTGAGAATATTTGAGTCCAAGAAACCAAATAGTGATACACTCATTATCCAGAATTTGCAAGAAACGTATATTAATAATGCAATTGACGGATTAAACATATTACGAAAGGGTTTAATTAAGCGCAAAACAGCTAGCACTAAACTAAACGATGTATCTTCTAGATCTCATACGATATTTACGGTTAATTTATACAAGAAGCAAGGCAATGATTTTTTCAAGGTTTCTAAAATGAACTTGGTGGATTTGGCTGGATCTGAAAATATCAATAGGTCAGGCGCTGTAAACCAGAGAGCTAAAGAAGCGGGTCTGATTAACCAAAGTTTATTAACTTTAGGCAGAGTGATCAATTCGTTAAGTGATAGAAGCTTATCATCGTCCCATACATCACATATTCCATATAGAGAATCTAAGTTGACAAGGCTTCTTCAAGATTCTATTGGTGGCCAAACAAAGACTGCTTTAATTGCAACTATATCACCTGCTAAGATCAACTTAGAAGAAACGATTTCTACGTTAGAATATGCTTCTAGAGCAAAGAACATACAGAATAAACCGCAGTTAGGACAGGATTGTGATTTAATGCTTAAGAAAATCTTATTAAAAGACATGTCAAAAGAAATATCTAAGCTAAATAGTGATTTGGTTGCTACCAGAAACAAGAATGGTATATGGATGGATGAAAATAACTATAATACATTAATTGAAAACAATGATATAATAAAAGCTGAATTAAAGGAATCCAATTCAATAATAAGTGGATTAAATATGAAGCTTAGTCAATTATCTAATTTGAAAAAAACTTCAGAATTGAATAACAAGAATTATAAAAATAAAATCAACGAGTACCAGTTAAAAGTTAAGAACTTGGAAAATATTGAGGTTAATAACAAAAAGCAGATATCTGACCAAGAGTCTATGATAAGCATGTTAAATGACGAAGTTTTAAAATTAAATGAAAACTATCAGTCGACTAAGCTTCATTTAAATCAATTGATTACCAGCAGTTTGAAAAGCTCCATAGCCCTGATAGAAAATGTGGTTAATGATTTAAATAATTCTAAAGAGAGCCATAATGAGAGTTTAAATTCAAGTATTGAAAGCATTCAAAATAATTTACAGGCATGTAAGAATCATTTATCTGAAACCATAACTTCCACAAATACAAAATTAAGTGAGTCTATAGATAAGATTCCTAAAATGATGAATGATATTAATGCTAATTTTCATGATTTTCATGGTGTCGTTTCGGATAATGAATCAAAAGTAAAGGCAAGTATGTCTGATTTGAAAATAGCTAATGATAAATTTTCAGGATACATAAAAGAAGAGCACTTGGATCCACATACTCTAAATAATATCATTGATCAGATAGTATCAGAGCGGGTCAATAAGCAGTTGTCGTCAGTAAAATCAGATATGATGAATAAATTTGCTAAATTGTTAGATGATTCACACCTCAAACATGAAAACTTATTTAAAGACTCAATTAATAAAGTTTCATCTAAATTCATAAATATGGAAAGAAATACGTTGTTGGAAAGGCACTCAAATTGGTTTCATGAATCGGAGAAATTTTACAATTCAATAGATAAGGACACTACTGCCTTTAGAAAACAATACCATGATTTCAATAACGAAAATTCCCACAAATTATCTATGACAACAAATAATATCTCATCACTTATTACAAATACTATCAATCCAAATCTAGCCAAAATTAACCAAATTATTGATCAAAACCATTTCTTGGAAGATGTACCTAAATTTAGAGCTATAAAAGACCTGATTATACAACAAGATGACAAAGTATGTGATTCACTAAATGAAATTAATCACAATTTGAACGTTCTCCAGTATGAAATAACGTCAAATGAAGCTAATGTTATTGTGAAGTCGCCAGTACGGTCTTTCAATAAATCGCCCATTAAGCATTCAAAGCAGTCACCTTTGAAGCAATTAAATTCACCAACAAAGGACCCTACATCTTCTCCTTCCAAGCGATTACCAAGTACAAAATCATCACCCTCCAAGAAATCTCCTTTGAAAAGACAATCATCTTCGATTGCATTAAGCGTTAATACTGACTTACAAAGAACTAAAATTCCACAACTCAGTAGGTCGAATTCAGATAAAGAGAATGTATCGGCGATTGCTTTCAAAAGAAGAAGAATTATTCATGACGTAAATACTACTCTTAATAAGTAATTGTATAATGTAATTTTAATATAGATTAATTCCTGCTGCGAATTATTTTATGTCACTGTTTTGAACAGCACTGAGATTTACAAAATCAGAAACCCCATACAGACTCTTAGGTTGATTCAACCAACAATGATAATCGATAAGAGCTATCAATACTTTATTGGATATATATCAGTATCAATAGCATTAATAAGCTGGTCAGTTTATTCCTCTCTTGAGATATCTCCGAACGTTTTTACATTTTTGATTGAATTTACAGATGGCTATAAGCTAGGTATATTGCTTAACTTTTTATTTCTATCATTCGTTTTAAGCGGCAAATTTATACAAGTGTTATTGTTTGGACACCTAAGGATTATAGAAGTTGAACATCTTGTTGAAAAGCTACCAATATATTTCATTAATTTATTATTTAATTTGACAACTAATGACAACAATCTAATCTTAAATTGCTTACTATTAGGTATAGCAGTCAGTTTCAAGATCTTCCATGTAATTCTTATCGATAGATTGGACTACATTCATATGAAAATATTTAATAATTCGTCAAATGAAAGATATACGACTTATAATATTTTACAAAAGTATCTGACAAGTTTATATTTTTGGTTAATTTTATTGTTTATTATAAGCGATTTTGCAATTGCTAAATTCTTAGTCTATGATGTTTTTCAAGGAATTAATTCTGTGACTTGTTTGTTGTTTGGCTTCCAGTTTGCTGTTCAAGGAGTAGAAGCTTTAACATACTATTCGAAATTAGTATTAAATATTTATGAGCTTGCATTTTACCGTCACCAGCAGGATGATTTCGATATCGATGAAGAAGATGAAGAGGAAGAAGAGGACAATGAAAGAGTTTGGGATAATAAGGCATTCTTCAGCAAAAGTATTGATATATGCTCTGCATCCTTGAAAGCAATTTCATATTTGGGGTTTATTTACTTACTAACAATTCATTCGGGTTTGTCCTTACCAATTTCTATGCTTCAAGGAACTTACTTATCTTTGAAGCAAACTTACAAAGAAATATCGCAGTTATTCGCTTTTATTGAATCTTCTAAGAAATTAGATAGCCAATTGCCTAATGCGACTAAGGAAGAATTAGAATCCTCTGACAATTTGTGTATTATTTGCAGGGAAGATATGTACGCATTGGATGAATATGAGAGAACTCACCATAA
Source organism: Debaryomyces subglobosus (assembly GCA_003708965.2). Taxonomy (NCBI): domain Eukaryota; kingdom Fungi; phylum Ascomycota; class Pichiomycetes; order Serinales; family Debaryomycetaceae; genus Debaryomyces; species Debaryomyces subglobosus. The sequence goes on along the minus strand of PPOW02000014.1, from coordinate 245,286 downwards.
AAGTTTGCCTGCTAGGAGGTACCCCAAAAAATTGAATTGTGGTCATATTCTTCATATGGGATGTTTGAAGGATTGGCTCGAAAGATCTGAAATCTGTCCATTATGTAGAAGAAAAGTGTTTCAAGCTGAAGAAAATGATTTACAACAACAAACACAGGGAGAAGCACAACCGGCAGCACAACCGGCAGCACAACCGGTAGCACAACCAGCAGCACAACCAGCAGCACAACCAGAAGTAGCTTTACAGACTCAACAAGCACAGCCTACAGGAACCAACGAAGAGTCCAGAATAAGAAATGCTGACGATGAAATACAAAGGAATCAGAATATTTTAAATGAGCTTAATATTCCAGCCGAGTATCCTGAACCCACAATCACACCACCTCCCACAAGAACAACAGAACCGTCTGAAGTATATCAAACTATTAGGCTCCCAACGACTGCCATCATTCCCCAAGATTGGACAATTCTTCCGTTGCATAGATCGACAAATGAACAATATAAGGTCGATTTTTCGACGTTTAACCAAGGAACTCTCACCATAAAACGAAAACCACCTGGTAATGAGTTAAGTGTAATAGAACCAAATTTGTCCTCTTATAACGGTCATGAAATACGTATTAATGACCCCAGAAATGCTCACCCCACAAATGAATCTAATTAGTCTCTACATTTGAAAAAGATTCAATTATTATTAGTTACATATGATATATAATTTATGATACATTACTATACAAGACCTTTTATTAATCAAAGTCGAAATCAAAATTCATACTTAGATTGTTTTCTTCTAAATTATCATTTCTTGAATTATCTTCAGTCCCTTCAATGCTTAGTTTATTTTCATATAAATCAATACTATTTTGACGGCTTTTAGACTTGCCATCAATATATTCAAAAATGGGTTCTACATCTAGCGGCGTACTTGAAATGTTCCTGTCTTGAATATCACTCTCATTATCGAAATTCCTTTCAGAAGTAGACGATATCGACGAGTTGTCGTTATTGTCTTCATTTATTTGTTTCATAATCCAGTTAATTTCATTGTTGATTAAATCTTTCGGGAAATCGAAATTGAACTCTTTACATTTTTCCAAATTTTTTTCAATGATCTTTTGGTTTTCTAGGATTCTTTTATGTATATCAGTTTTGGAAAGAAAGAAGATATCATTCTCTTCATATTCATTGTCACTTTCATCTCTGGGCGATTCGTCATCAAAACCAGAAAACCTGTTTGCTAATTTAAAGTTTTCTAGTAGTTTGCATAGCGCCATTAAGAAATAAAAAACGCCATCAGTATTATATGGGGGCTCTAGTAATAATTCGTCTAGTTTATCTCTCAATCTTGCATACTTATTCTTGATCATTAGTCCCCATAAAGAGGTTATCACGTACATAGGTGTATGTGTTCTGGACCCCGATCTCCAAATAGGAGCTGATATTTTCCTTGTGTTGCTTAAACTGAACGTGTTACTATGTTTGTTAATTATGAAAAATGACGACAACCAATCAAAAAACTTTTCATCTTTAAATAATTTAATATCACTGCTATCATAAGCAGTTTCCTCTCTTTGTCTATTTAAAATCTCAATTCCCAAGGGCCACAATGATCGAATATCAACCTTAGGCAATCTAATTAGTAAACAGAATATTTTATACGCTAGTCCCCAATTACGCCTAAGAATATTTATGTGCAATAAAGTTTTAAGGTTGTTTATATGATGATTTATTAAGCTAGCATTATCGCTCTTTATGAATCCAGAAGAGTCTGTTTCTAATGGAGCATGTGGGAGGACTTCGAGCCCCTTAGTCTTGATCAAAAAATTCGCTTTAGTCCAAGTGCTTGACAGATCAAATGAATTCAAAAACCTGTCAAGTTGGTTATCTACCGACAGTTCGTTATCCGAATCATCACTGTCAACCTCATCATTTTCGTTAGATTTGACTAATTCATCCATTAGGCCTTCTGTTATACTTCCTTGGCTTTGTACGCTATGCTTCTTGCTAGATTTTTGTCTATCCAAATTTAAATTTTTATAAAGATGCCATATTTCGAAGGTTTCCTCGGGTCTCAACCTTTCATTGAGCTCTTCATGTATTTTCCTTAGTATTTTCTTTTTTGTTTTAGCTTTATTCAACCTTTGTCTTTGCTTCAAAGGTAAATCTTTATTACTTATGATTTCTTGAAATTTCTGTACTTCAATATATTTGAGTAATAGCCTTTGAAGCTGTTTATGCTTTTTTTTAGAATTTGAGTATTTAGGATCAGATAGAAAGTCTTCAAACATTTTAAGTATTATATCATATTTGCCTGGCTAATCTATATGTTAAAGAAAAAAATTACTAGACTTATCTGTTTAGCAGATTTAAAAATACTGAGATGCGAAAAAAAAACACTCAGAAGAAAACATTCATTTAATTATAATCACTCTATAATAAACTATTTACAATACATTTTTCTGTTTATAGAGTACTATACATCATAATATCATAATGTTTGAACGTATATATGGGTTAACTAGTTTAGAAACCCATACCTGGCATACCACCCATACCTGGCATACCACCAGCTGGAGGTGCAGGTGGACCCTTTGGTTCTGGAGCTTCGACAATAGCACATTCAGTAGTGGCCAATAAAGAAGCAACACCACTGGCATCGACCAAACCGTTCTTAACGACCTTGAATGGGTCAATAATACCAGCGGCAATCATGTCAGTGAACTCACCCTTTGAAGAATCGTAACCGTGGTTGAAAGATGGCTCATCGTAGATCTTACCAACAATGACAGCACCTTCTTCACCAGCATTTTCGATGATTCTTCTGGCAGGCTTAGTAATAGCAGACTTGATGATCTCAACACCTAATTTTTGATCAAAGTTAGCAGCAGAAGCCTTGACGTCGTCTAAGATTCTTGAGGCCTTGATCAAAGCAGTACCACCACCTGGTAAGATACCTTCTTGAACGGCAGCTCTAGTGGCATTCAAAGCATCGTCATAACGATCCTTCTTTTCACTGACTTCAACTTCGGAAGTACCACCAACTCTAACGACGGCAACACCCCCAGATAATTTAGCTAATCTTTCTTGTAACTTTTCCTTTTCGTATTCGGTAGTTTGTGGGTCATTGACGCTGGTTCTAATTTGTTCACATCTGGCTTGAATGTTTTCCTTTGAACCTTCACCGTTTAAGACAACAGTATCCTCCTTAGTAATGGTGATAGAACCACAAGAACCTAATAAGTCGATAGTAGCGTTTTCAGGCTTCAAGTCTAATTCTTCAGTGAAAACAGTACCACCTGATAAAATAGCGATATCACCTAACGTATTCTTTCTGTTATCACCGAAACCTGGGGCCTTAACAGCACAAACTTGGACTTGTCCTCTCAATTTGTTCAAAATACAAGCGGCTAAAGCTTCACCGTCAATGTCTTCGGCAATGATCAATAAAGGTCTTCTTTGTTGGTTAGATAATTCCAAAGAAGGTAAGATATCTTGAATAGAAGAAATCTTCTTTTCAGACAACAAGATCAATGGGTTTTCAAATTCAACCTTACCAGATTTGGTGTTGGTGATGAAGTAAGGGGAAATGAAACCACGGTCGAATCTCATACCTTCGGTGACTTCCAATTCGTCTTCTAAGGTCTTACCTTCTTTGACGGTAATGACACCTTCCTTACCAACCTTTTCCATAGCTGAAGCTAATAAGTCACCAATGTGCTTGTCACCATTAGCAGAAATAGTAGCAACTTGAGCAATTTCTTCTGAAGTGGTGATTTCCTTCTTATTACTTTGCAAGAAGTTTACTACGGCTTCAACAGCAGCTTGCGATCCTCTTCTTAAATCCATTGGATTACAACCAGCTGCAACATTCTTGACTGATTCGGTAAAGATAGATCTACCTAAAACAGTGGCAGAGGTAGTACCATCACCGGCCGATTCATTTGTCTTGGAAGCAACCTCTTGTAATAACTTGGCACCCATGTCTTCAAACTTGTCTTGTAAAGTGACCGATTTAGCAACGGTAACACCATCCTTTGTGATCTTTGGAGATCCGAATTGTTGTTCAATTAACACATTTCTACCCTTTGGTCCTAAAGTGACAGAAACAGCATCTGCTAAGGTGTTAACACCCTTTAATAAGGCAGCTCTACCTTCAACTCCGAATTTTAATTCCTTATGAGAAAGGTTACGAGCAAGAGAAATAGTGGTTTTCTTTAAAGAAGGACGAGTAGATCTCAACATGTTGGCTTTTTATTGGTTATCAACTTTAACTGTTAGATTGATTATCGTAAGTCGATTGAAGATATAATTTTTCAATTTATATTCTTGACTTGTGAATTCTTCCAGAAAATTCTTTTTGCCGGGGAGAGCGTGCAAATTACAAATCCGAGATTAGGCTGCAACTTCCAGCAAGTGTCAATGTACTTACAAGTGGATTCATTTAGGCATATATTATAATATTAGGCTTGAAATTAAGATTTGATTAGGTATTAAGGGAGAAAAACTTGTAGAGTATAATTTTGAATGTATGTAATTTTTAAAAAGCGCTATAAAAATGATTTTATGACATGATTATAAGACAAATGCGTACTTTGACTTTGCTCTAATACGAGCACCATATCTGTAGAACAAAAATGGGACTGGGATTAATACAGCAGCGAAACAGCCTAACAAGGTACTGGCCCATTTTATTTCCATGTTGACGAACATTTGAGTGGCAAAAAGGGGAAAAGCAGCAGCAAAAGCGGATCTTAAGAAGGTATTAGCAGCTAATGCAGAAGCGGCGAGGAATAAGTAACAGTCAATGATGTAGTTGATAGAAGGCAAGAAAATAACAATTAAACCAAAACCGATTGGGGCGGCACCAATTGTTGGAACTATCCAGTGGACCTTATCGGCATAATCACCGGCCCAGCCTAACCAGAACAAACCACCGGCGAAGAAGAAAGAACCTATCATCATAGCTGGTAATCTTTCTTCAGGAACCGGTTTACCACCATTAGCTTCCATTATTTTTGTGTATCTGCTATCGAAGTATATACAGACAAATCCACCTATGACGATACCAATCAACATAGAAAGATAAGGTAATTCACCAACACCTTGGACAAAATGATATTGGCCGATGAAGATTAATGGGACGGCAGTTAAAAACAAATATAACAAACCGTAAATGAATGCATTGTAAATACTGATTAACAATAAGATAGGCTCTCTGAACAACATAACTATTGGTCTGGTGACGTTGTTTTCACAAATTTCTTTCAAAGACAATGAAACTTCGTCATGAGGAGCTTGAATACCCCAGTTTCCTGTTCTTCTTCTTAAAACTTCAGCTTTCTTGACCAAAATTAAAGGATGGTGAGTTTCTTCATAGAAGAAAACAACCCCAATCAACGCAAGGGCCCCGATCAAACCACTGAAGTATGAGGTCCATCTCCAACCTAATGCATCGTTCTTAACAGTAAAACCACCAAAAATTGGGGCCATCATTGGACCACCAAATAAAACCATGGCAAAAACGGCCATAGCTTGACCTCTCTTTGCGGCACCATACATATCAGCAATTGAAGCTGGAACAACGACCAATGGAGCAGCACCAATGAAACCGGCGAAAAATCTACAAATCATGATTGTCTGGATATCCTTTCCGGTAGCAACTGCAAATGAAAAGCAAACGTAACCAAGACATGAAGGTACCATGACGATTTTTCTACCGTAAAGTTCAGATAATGGACCCCATATGACAGGACCAGCAGCAAAACCCATCACGAATAACGACACTCCCAATGCAGCAACAGATGTTCCAATATGGTAAATTCTCATAAGATCGGTATTTGCTTCGGCAAACATAGCTGAACCGAGAGAGACCGAAAGAGCAGTAAGCCCGACGACCACACAGGTGAATATTTTTTTGATTTGCGGCCAATTATGCGGGTGAATAGGATCATCTGGTCCATTAAATGAAACTACATATGGATCTCTAGAGCCTAATGGTGGAGGGTAATCTTTACCCCCTCCCATTGGGGGCAAAGGCTCATCGGTATCATTGGCTCTACTTATCAAACTTCCTGCTCCTGTCAAGCGATGACTTAATGTTCTTGATGCTTCTGAATTAGATTCATAGCGACTCAATTCATCCCCTCCACGTGGAATACCTTCATCTTGACCATTCTCTAAATCTCCAGTGAATGCTTCAGGTTCTTGCTCTAATTGGTCTTCCGAATTAGCATCTCTATCCACAGGAGTAATGAATGACGAAGATGCACTTTCTAGAGCATCATTTACTTCTTTGCTATTATTATCAGTTGGAACCGACATATCTAACCTAATATACGTAAATGTAGAATATTTTAATGTCTAGACAAAAAAAAAACTATGACTCGTTTATTGAAAAGATGCCGTTTATTTAAATTGAGAAAAATAATGAATTAGGAAATGTCAAATTTGAATTCGATTACTAACTGTTTATCTGAACCGGAAAAATCTTTTTTTTTTTAATGCCGAATCATAGCTAGTTAAAATAAGTTATATTTTTACAGTTTATAGATTTACAGAAGCAGGGTATATCACTATTGGGCACAGTCTGTTCCTAGGTTGCAGCAATGATAGTTCGCAATCGGCCAAGCAATACTCTTTGTGGCACAATTCCCCACAGATTGATGATGAATAGCAATCAAGCTCATCGTATTGAATTAATATGTGTCAAAGACAAGACGGTTAATAGGTGTAGACTAGCTCATGTGTCAGATTAGAAGGCTGTAGCTCAGATGAAAAAAAAATTATGTAAAGCCGAATTGTTTACATCGGTGAAAATTAGCACCGATGCTCGGATAGATAAAAATTTAAGACTCTTATCCGTTCCGAAAGCTTTTTTTGTAAGGGAACATTGTACTGTTAAATTCGGCCGAGCAATGAACAGCAAAGTCCGCCGAATGTGAAAATAGGGTCGGAGTTGAGAAGGTATCTAAAACATGGTGTGTGGGTGTTTGTAGAATATGTAAGGATGTTGTATAATGACGTTTGCACGACGGTATCAAATGAGCATTATCAGTGGAGCCATGACAGAGAAAGATAGAAATACTGTTGCAATAATAGTTAACAGAATAGATGGACAGTGTTGGATTCGTTCCGATAACAGCTATCTTCTATGCGGTATTCCATCCCACAGAGGGAACTAAAGTGTTGAATCAAGTTCCTGAGGGTTCAATTGGGAACTCTAGTACGAGTGATTCAGGTGGTATTCTCTTCAATTTTGACACGATCAAGAATTACACTATACCGAAGCCTAAATTGTGCAATAAGCTAATTTCGATAAAGATAGACCGGTTCAAAGTTTTGGGGTATCCAGTGAATATTGAAAACGAGAAATATTCGAGAAATTCGTTTAATTTCAACTTTTGCTTTGTGTTCCCGTATAACAGTGATACGACCCCTTACGAGTCTGCCATTAAGCGGATGGGGAAGATGTTTCAGGTATTGGAAGAACAAAGTTTTATATTGTCAAAATTGGATAAACTTGGTTCATTTTTCAAGAATAAGAATGAGTATCCAACGGAAAATGGGCTAATGATCAACGAATTTATTACTCCAGGGTTTAGAAGGACACAGAAGGTTAACTTGTCGTCAATCGAATCATTAATACACCAGATTTATCAGGACTTGAATAATTATTCGGAATGTTGTATTCCCCTAGATAGCGCTAACTCTGTGGATATCAAATTGTTTCCTATATTGCCACCACCTGTTAACACAAAGGCGTATCAAGTACCGATTTTAACGGTCAAGTTAAGTCTGTTGGTTGATATAAACTGGGATCCGACAATGCTTAAAATATTACCATATATTAATGGGCTTAACTCTATCAAAAGGATAAGTCAGCTTGCGGATGCAGATTATATTCTTACCAAGCAATGCATTCAACATTTGATGCACTACAAATGCATATACATGATTGATATATTTCAATTCAGTAATATCTACGCTCCAACGAATCATATAGGGAACTTTTTGACGTTGAATAATATGGCTGAAGAATGTCAAGCATATATAATCACCAACGACCCTAATACATTGAATGAATTGCCAGTGAATGACGATCTGGACATACAATCATCTACATTTCCTAATTCAGCGTCGCCTGCAAGTAAGCACTCATCCATATTTAAAGCATCAAAGAAGAAATTCAGTGAGAAGACCACTGTTGTCCCTTCAAAAACAACACTATTTTATCTCTATAGGTCATTGAATCAGGGACAGACGGTGAAAGAATGGTATATGCAGCATCGCAAATACCTCAACAATATAGATGTAAGAAGATTCATTAATTTTGGAATAATCCGAGGCATCATCTATCGAGTTCATTCGTATCCTGTTTTAAACTCGTTAACAAAATCGCTCGAGAACAAAAATGATAATGAGCTAGACAAAATAATAGACCTCTTCAAAGCGAAATCTAACTCGAGTGTTTATCCCATGAACGACTCACCAGCAAATAAATCACTCTTGAAGAGCATAGTGCACGAAACCAATTTGAAAACCGGAAACATCAAGTCTAAAAGAAGAGTTAGTTTTAATTACGATGTACACAAATCAACATATATACTGGACGATGGGAACGAGAGTGATAATGAACCCCAGTCGTCCGATACAGATTCGTTCAATTCAGACATATCAAACGATGAAGAGGCGCAAGAAAACGTTGACGAGTTAGATAAGGCGGAAGGAGATGATATAATTGTGCTCATCAAACTATTAAAGGGTTTCCAGAATTTTGACTCGATCAACACCGAAATGCAAAAGTCAAGGTTCGAAGTCGAAACGCTACTAAGGAAGTTGGGACCATACAATAACATACATAGCTGATAAGTGATAGTGACAAAGGGGCCGGGTAACTCCATGTTGATGTTTTGTGTTACGGGTCAATTTTGAATCGCGACAATTTTGTTTATTTTGTTTATTTTGTTTGTTTTGTTGTTCTCAGGGCAATTTATCGTTTTTTCGTATACAGAAGTAACAATTAAAGTCAATTAAACATGTCAGGTAAAGGGAAAGTTCATGGCGGTAAAGGTAAATCGTCGGAAACAGCCAAATCGACCACATCGCACTCCGCTAGAGCAGGATTGCAATTTCCAGTGGGTAGAATCAAGAGATACTTGAAGAGAACTGCGCAAAACAAAATTAGAGTTGGATCCAAATCTGCCATCTACTTAACCGCTGTTTTGGAATATTTAACCGCCGAAGTATTGGAATTAGCTGGTAATGCTGCCAAGGACTTGAAGGTGAAGAGAATCACCCCAAGACACTTGCAATTGGCTATTAGAGGAGATGAAGAATTAGATAACTTGATTAAGGCCACTATTGCTTTCGGTGGTGTATTGCCACATATTAACAAAGCCTTGTTGTTGAAGGTTGAAAAGAAGAAGCAAAAATAATTGTGATGTTGCCACCAATTTCGCAGGGTGCTTTTTATTTCGTTAGTTTTTGTATTATATTACTTTGAGTTTTCTTCACTAGAAGACCCTCAATCAATATTTGTATACTATTAATATATTGTATCGTACGTACTGCACTGTAAGGGACGTAGGAATCTATGTGATCTTTAAGTGGGGTTATCAATACCAACAAGACCCGGAGTTATTCTACAATACGAGCCGATAGAATCCAGTTAAAACCAACAAGTACCCCTAGAATACTCCTTCCGTGCGATTGCGTAATGCCAATGTTTTTCTATGTACAAGTCCTACTTAGATGCATCTGCTGGCTTGTTGGCGAGCCTCGATTTTACCTCTTCTAATTCTTGCTGGAGGGCAACAATCTCGTCCTGGAGAAACGTTATGTCGTCCTGGACATTGGATTTCTCGAGATTCGTTTTCTTTCTGCTTCGGTAAGACTCGAAGAGTATTAACGATCCCGCCACCGAAAATACAAACATCTCACTCAAAAAGTTGGCACCCTTCTCAATGGCCTTATTGTCGTTCAACGGACGAATCTTGATTTTCTTTTCCCCCACTAGGTTCATTCTCATCTTCAAATCGGCGTGGTGCATCATTTGGGCAAACCGTATACAATTGCGACGAAAGTTTTCATGTTCCTTCGCCTGGGCCTTGATCGAGTTAGATATCGGTTTGGCCACCGTCCGAATCAACAAAGACGTGAATTTCAATGCAAGCCCACTCATTTTGTATGTCTAATGTGCTCACTTCGTTTCCACTCTCACTGTATCACCTCTACTCAATCGCACTCTTACTCTCACTTCATATCTACGTGCGCAACTCGCTCATTTGCCCTATCTACACTACTACTGCTGTTTATAGTCACTTACACCGTGCTATTGTTCACTCTTGCTTCCGTCCGCCTATCAATAGGAGCTATGATCACATGATGCATACTATAACAATAGCCCAAGTCATTAATCGACCGGCTCGTAAACTCGCGGTCGCCCTTCTGCCGGCATATTTTTCTTGACTAAGGAGTTTAGTACCACCGCTACTCAACCTATTGGGAAATGTGTAAAAAAGTAGTACCATGTTCCCCAGATTTGAAAATTTGTGGGTAAAGGAGTTTTGAGAGATACGAAAAGTTGGTCGTTGGAGCCCACAAAAAGGTGGGGAAGGAGGGGAATGTAACTCCGAAGACCAATTGTATATAAAGTAAGTAAGCGCCGGCAGAAATACGTTAGGGATTATAGTAGATATATAGGAAATAGTTATAAAATATACACATATTCAATGACACCACACTCTACACACGTAACATTGGACCACGAGGGCATACTCCAGCCCCCAGCAGAATTTAAGGAGAGATCTAAGTCGAAGCCAAACTTGGCTGACTTTGAGACATACAGCAAGATGTACAAGGAGTCAATTGAGGACCCTAGCAAGTTTTTTGGCGAGCAAGCGCTAGAGCTCTTGAGCTGGGACCGTCCTTTTGACCATGCTAGATACCCAAAGAGTAGCGAACTGGACTTTGCTAATGGGGACATTGCCTCTTGGTTTGTGAATGGTCAGTTGAATGCGTCGTATAATGCGGTGGACAGATGGGCTATCAAGAATCCTAATAAGCCAGCGATCATCTACGAGGCAGATGAGGAAAATGAAGGTCGTATCATCACATACGGTCAGTTGTTAAAGGACGTGTGTAAGTTGGCACAGTGCTTGACCAAGTTAGGTATTAGAAAAGGTGACTCAGTTGCAGTATACTTGCCTATGATCCCTGAGGCCATAGTAACATTGTTGGCAATTGTGAGAATTGGAGCTGTTCATTCGGTTGTGTTTGCCGGGTTTTCGTCTAGTTCATTGAAGGACCGTATCTTGGATGCCAATTCGAAGATTGTCATTACTACTGACGAGTCCAAGAGAGGTGGGAAGACTATCGAAACCAAGAAGATCGTGGATGACGCTTTGAAGAGCTGTCCTGGCGTAACCAACGTTTTGCTTTTCAAGAGAACTGGAAACTCCCACATTCCTTTCACCGAGGGCAGGGATTTGTGGTGGCATGAAGAGTTAGCCAAGTACTCTCCATACTCACCTCCAGTTCCAGTTAACTCTGAAGACCCATTATTTTTGTTGTATACTTCGGGTTCGACAGGTAAACCAAAGGGTATCCAACACTCAACCGCTGGATACTTATTGGGGGCCGCCATGAGTTCGAAATACACATTTGACGTGCATGAAGACGACATTCTTTTTACTGCAGGTGATGTGGGTTGGATTACTGGGCACACGTACGTTGTATACGGACCCTTGTTGTGTGGGGCTACCACTGTAGTATTTGAAGGAACACCTGCGTACCCTAACTACTCAAGATATTGGGAAATTGTTGACAAGTATAAGGTCAACCAATTCTACGTTGCTCCAACTGCTTTGAGATTATTAAAGAGGGCTGGTACCAAGTATATCGAAAACTATAAGTTGGATTCTTTGAGAGTGTTAGGTTCTGTTGGTGAACCAATTGCTGCAGAAATCTGGCACTGGTATAACGACAACATTGGTAGACGCAAGTGCCATATTGTTGATACATACTGGCAAACAGAATCTGGATCTCATATGTTAGCTCCATTGGCAGGTATTACTCCTACTAAGCCAGGATCCGCATCCTTACCATGTTTCGGTATTGATGCAAAGATCTTAGACCCTGTTAGTGGTAAAGAATTGAAGGATAATGATGTTGAAGGGGTTCTTTGTGTTAAGTCGTGCTGGCCATCGATTACCAGAGGTATTTACAATGACTACGCAAGATTTATTGAAACATACTTAAAGCCATATCCAAATCATTATTTCTCTGGAGATGGGGCTGCAAGGGATATCGATGGATTTTACTGGATTTTAGGTAGAGTAGATGATGTTGTTAATGTCTCTGGTCACAGATTATCCACGGCAGAAATTGAGGCTGCTTTGATCTTGCACGATTCTGTTGCTGAGTGTGCAGTTGTTGGATATGCAGATGATTTAACCGGTCAAGCAGTCGCTGCTTACGTTTCTTTGAAGGCTAACGTTTCTGAAGACCTCGATGTCATCAAAAAAGAATTGATTTTAACTGTTCGTAAGGAAATTGGTCCATTTGCTACTCCAAAGACGATCTTATTGGTAGATGATTTACCAAAGACTAGATCAGGTAAAATTATGAGAAGAATTTTGAGAAAGGTTTTGGCCGGTGAAGAAGATCAGTTGGGTGATATTTCGACATTATCAAACCCAGGTGTTGTTTCACAGGTTATTGATGTTGTTAAGGCTACTCGCAAGTAAGTGCCTAGCCTTGGACTTTATGAAAGAGACATGTCCCATATTTAAGTTATTAAAGAAGTTTGCTTTTATTCTATTATTTATATATGTTATCAGAAATCAAGTTATATCTATTAATAATTGTAGATCCCTCGACTAATCATTGTTATATTTACAGATTTACGCCTAATTATGTACAAATTGAGTTTATTTCTTTCTTTTTAATGTCTATGTGTTGATCGCTAAAATTGAAAGAACGATCTATTGATTAGAAACGAATAATAAATAATCTTAAAACCTTATTATACATTCATTTGTAAGTTGTTTCATGATCTTGCATCAGTTCGAATAGCGAAAGTGCTTCTGGTTTCTTTGAGACAATATTAGGAGTAATCCCTTTACTGATCAAGTAATCTTCAGTTGTAGGACCGATTGAACCTATATAGAAATTACTAGTCAAATTTTCAATCTGTTTTAATTTATCAATTATTAATTCAGTCCCTTGGGGACTAAAAAAAATTATCCATTTCTTTCCATTATCATTTGTCTCATCTAGCAATGAAAGTTGCTTATTGAAATTTTCTCCAATATCTTCTCTTAAATCCGTTTTATAAATTACCTTCTCCGTGATATTAATGTTGGCTGATTTCAAATTCTTTGGTATAATATCTTTTCTAATTTCTCCAGTAAAGAAAACTATTTCTTCTTCAGGAGCAATTTCGTCGATAATAATTTTAGATAATATCAGACCATTGCCAGCATCGCTACCTCCTTTAACATTTTTGAATCCTGCTTCACTTAATATTTTGGCCGTAGCAGGCCCCACAGTGTATCCAACTTTTTGGAAGATATTGTGTTTAATATTCTCTTCGCTGATTTCTTGTATACATTCGTTGAAGCATTCGACTGCCCTTTGACTTGTAATTATAAAATTTCGTATTTTGGAAAACTCTTCGCTTTTTAAGTATTCTATGGTTGAGTTTCTGTCGAAGTGATTGTGTTCAAGCAAGGGTATGAAAACAGGATTATATCCCAGAGCTTTTAATTTATCATTATATGGATCCTTCGGCACGGTTTGGTTCTTAAGTAGCAACACATGTACCATATTGTTTGCTGAATATGCAATTATTTCTAGGTAAGTACTGATTTTAAATACAGAACATATTATTGGAAGAAATATTTCAGATCACTAAATCTACATATGGTATCGCGAAATCAAATACAAAAGAAGGAATTTATATTTATATTTATAGTATAACAAGAAATGAAATAGCAAAGCCAAAATTAAAAAAAGATCGTAATTAATAAATACTAAAAATTCCCTACTCGTTGATCATCCTACGAGTTGCCAGCAACACACTTTCTACTCCTCTTGCATTTGATGTCTGAAAAACCTTACCAATTCTTTCATTCCCAACCATTAAATTCCCGATTGTTGTTCTAATGTAATGTTTAAAGTTCTCAATAAATTCAAACTTATAGCCCATGATGTAAACAAAGATGAACAATGCTATAATACAGACCAATGCTGGGAACCAGAAAAATAATAACATTTTATCATTTTCAACAGTCTTACGAGGATGATTGATGTAAGATATAACCATGTCATCTGAAGAATCTGAAGACACACCAGCATCTTCTTGATTGTCATCACGCGAGGTTCCAGTAATTACCTTAGAACTATTGCCAGTATTTGTATTAGCATCCTCAACAGTGTTAAGACTTCTTTCGACTGTGGATTTAGGTTTCAGGTGGAATGAAGAAGGTCCAAAAGGGAACAAATCATCGTAAGATGGTAACTGACTGTCACTTTCATCGTTACTAAAGACATTCTTCACCTTTTGCCATAATCCTGCCGAATTCAGAGACAACGCTTCCTCATCCTCTTCATCATTATTACTCGATAATGGTGGTAAAATAGTTGAATTTGAGGTTAACGAATGAGCATCATCTACATCAGTATTAACCATGCCTAACTCTCTATTATCATAAATGTCACCATGTTCATCTATTTCATCATCGTAGTCATCATCGCTTTCGCTTTCATCATAATCATCATTGTAAAATCTGTCATCATCATTTGATTCAAATTCCGAATCTGCAAACTCAGAGTTAGCTAAATCAGATTCTGGTTGGGAGAACTCACCATTACTGTTGCTTTCATTTGATCTAGAATTTAATTCCTCCCTCATGAGATATCTATCACCACTTTCATGTTTTGGATCACTTGAATGATTAACCGTATTCTCCATCACCATCTTTGAAACATGGCATCCAAAATTCATGGCAAACATCGAATTCAATGAATCCAAACTCATTGATTTAGCCAACTTACTATCCTTTGAAAGGAACTTGGAGAAATCATCATCAGAATTATCGTGATCCTCTAAGGTATTAAAAACATCCAATACGTTCGGATCACAATAATCCTTCAATAACTTGTCATTTGATAATTTCAAATTCCAATTGCTCTTACATGCAACAAAAACTTGAATTAAATCTCTGTAACCACACATGGAAGCCAAGAAAAGTGGGGTTAAGCCTTGGTTATCCTTAACATCAGTCTTGCAGCCATGGGTTATCAAGAATTTAATCAATTGACTGTATTTTTTTAATGATGCCAAATGCAACAAGGTTTGTCCTTGTCCATTACATAATTGCCAATTTGGTATAATAATTGGGCAATTTGGTAAATCAACCAATGAAAGGAAGTTAATCAATATTTCTTCAGTTGATAAATCTGATTTAGTCAATTGCAAAACAGTTTTATGTGCGCTATCAAACCATTCAATATTAGCCTGATTCATATTTTGCTGGTTGACAGGAGATGTTGCGTTAGAATTTGCCCCGCTAATATTTGAATTATCAGTACCAACAATTCTTTTTGCGATGTTCTTCGCATCCTCTAACTTACCGTTCATCTTCAATCCGACTATCTGTAAAGCTAATTCAATCAATTGCTTGTCTGTATCATCAGTGTAGGTGAAGATCTGTTGTTGAGGTGGACCACCAATCATTGTATTTTCATGGTCTTCAAAACTAACCAAGACTTGTCCTGGTTGCGATGCAGGCGGTAAATATGTCACCAAGGTCGTTTCTGACCAGCAGTGAGTAGCTAAAGCCTGATTTGCACCAAACTTGACGGCCAATCCTTGACGGAAATTAAACCCTAATAATGTGATTTCTATTCCGCCTCTAATCGGGCCTTGTGCTGGAATGATTCTCTGAATTGATGGTAAGCGAGATTGTTGCTTATTCAACTGAGGATGACTTAGTGGGGATAATCCAAATGATGGTTGACCGAGTGAAGGCATTTGATTAGGCTTCGTCAACATATTGCTCGTGGAAGTATTGGTATCGCTATTACTCAAGGGTGACAAAGCATTAACACTACCATTAAACATAGGATTAGTTTGAGTGTTGAATGAATCATCGACAGATAATTTCTTCCTTTTCAAGTTTCTTCCGTCTGAAAATGTATTAGTGTCGGTATTAGTTTGGGCTTCAGAGTTAGATTCGTCTATTGAGTTGGAAGATAGTTGACGGAAGGAATTCAATAATAGATCATTATCAGATTCTTTAGGCAGTCTTTGTTGCCTTTGTTGCAGTTGGTCTCCCGACATTTGTTGTAAGTTAGTCGACGAGCCGCAAACTGAGTTAGGCAAAGAGTCTTCATTTACTTTATTTTTCGAAGCAGCTGTAGTTTTCTTTCTATCCATTATCATTATAGTCGATGAAATTTGTTTTGCCACCACCTTTCCTTCATGATTCTTCACTACAAACAATAACTTGAATCCTTGTGATTCTTTATGATGTCTGCAGTAACAAATGATTCTGGCAGAGAGGTCCATTGATTTTGATAAATCATTATTTAAACCATTAGGAGGAGGAAAAGAAACGATTTCTTTACAATTGAAAATAATAGCTTTCTTCATCATTTTATCATCAGCCCATGTGTTGGAAGAATTCTTACTGTTTTCTTTAGTGTTGCTGTTGTCATTAGTAGTGTCATTGTTTGCGTCAGATTCGTTTCCATTTATACCAGACTTTCTTCTCGATGCCCGCTTTTGCTCACGTTTGATACACCTCGAACAAATGTTGCAAGATTTTTGATAGTCTGACGTTAACACAAACGTGTCTAAGTATAAGAGGCTTTCTTTCAACGTGGGCGTCAATGTATCCACATCGTTTGAAAGACAGAATTTATTCTTGGATATTAAATCTTGGGGTATATGTAAAAGTACATGTGGAGGCGGAGGACTTAATCCAAACTTAAATTTTATCTGCGTTTCTACCCTTGAGTAGCTGGGCAAGTTAGTCAATGTTAATTTATACGGTAACGAATCCATTGCCTGCTGCGAAAAATCAAGATACGATGGATCTGGAACATCTACGGATTTTGGACACAGCTTCATATTCGCTGCACCAAACTTCAACTTTGATAACTCATCTCTCACAATATCATAATCCGAAAGTTGCAACTTGTTTGTAACGTTCATCTGCGATGAATCATTGGGACTGGTATACGAGCTATTGGCCGCATTATATCCGATGTTATCAAGATACATGTAGTCATTATTAGGAGTCGTCATTTGTGACTGATTCAACAAATAATTTGTATTTCCGCTTCCGGCCCCATAGTTACTTCCATCATTATTACTGTCATTGCTATCGTTATTATTATAAAAATCGTTCAACAAATCGTCAGTTTCAACCTTTATACTGTTGCTATCAGGCAAATTTATTGACTCGTACACCCTCTGGTCCAAAAACTCGTCTAAAATGTCCTGTTCATTATCATTTGGTATATCATTCACAAAATTGTGTTCCAACAACTGATCGTTGGTTATCGATGACATATCGCTAGTTCCTGGGCGGCTAAATTCTAAATGCGTTTCTAGTCTTGGACTGTAAATATCACAATATAAGCTTCCTGGTATGTATTCTTAATCTACTAAAAGTCCTATTTTCAATCAGTATCCCCTTCTATCTGACGAAAAAAGTCTCTTTTTAATAAACGTATACACATTTGCTTACAAGGTGAGTAAAAATTCTGCCAGAGCCTGATACATTACATGCAGGACGTCATATACGCACTCGCGATCTAAAAGTACTACATATAAGGAGGCTTCTCCTAAGTATTAGGGCAAAGTATATGCAGGAATCACGTTCTGACGAATTGTTGGGATTGAGTTTGTTGGGAGTATCGTCAGACGACAGATAAAGAGGGGGTACTAGAGAAAAAAGGAGGTGACACAAAACTATATGATCACAGACGAATACGATAAATACATACACCTAGGCGATCCATACACCGAAAAAGATGAATTGGTTCTGCCACGAAGTGAGCTTTTTATTGCCATTTTAAGGGAATATTGAATCGTTAATGCAAAAGTGAAAGAAAGGAATAACTAGAAAAACAGACAGAGATGCCACTGGACACATTGTATGTGACTGGGTTTTCAAAGGAATCGAAGGCTGCTGATTTGGCGCCAGAATTCGAAAAGTATGTATGCAAAATTGGTTGATCTTTTTTATTATTTTCATATCTCTAGCCGATTGGCAGTATACGGGTGCAAATGGTGCAAAGGGCATATGACACAGAGATCTATGCCTAGAGATGCTGTCGGTCGGCTCAACTATGGATTCGAGAGAATCCTGTATTAATTTTGCTAGTATGAATCGAGACTCATTGATTTCATTCGATGAGAGTCAGGTATAATTTATCTTCTATTTCCTGTTAATATTTTCCTGCATTCCTCCTTGAATCCTTCCCTGAATATTACTTCCCTGAATTATCCTTTCCTGAATTATCCTTTCCTGAATTATCCTTCCCTGAATTATCCTTTCCTGAATTATCCTTCCCTGAATACTACTTTGTGAATCATATCTCCTTTCTCCTATTTCACATTTCCTGAATCCTCCTAGCTACTCCCGAGAATAATAATAAAGAATAATACAAAAAGAGAATAAAACTGACATCCAGATATGGTGATTTAGTAAGATTAGATATCCCTCCACCAAGAACTGACGACGGAGAAAAATATGCGTTTGTGGAATACAAAAATGCTGAAGATTGTGAAAGAGCTTTAGAATTAAACGGTAAGCAGCTACCTTACTCGTTGAAAGATGGATTGGTTGTTCAAGTAGCCAGATCTGATCCATATTCCGCAAGAAGAGGTGGTTTCAGAGGCAGAGGCGGATACGGATATGCACCAAGAGGTGGATATGGGTACTCCTCAAGAGGTGGATATGGTTACTCCTCAAGAGGTGGCTACGGTTACGCTTCAAGAGGTGGTTATAGAGGTGGTAGAGGTGGGTACAATGATTACAGTGGGTACAATGGCGGCTATGGCTATGGTGGTAGCTACGGTGGTAGTTATAGAGGCGGCTACTATGGTGACTCAAGAGGTTATTATGGCAGCTCACGAGGCAGCTATCGCGGTGGAAGAGGTGGCTATTATGATCGAGACTACGGTTATCGAGGCTATAATGACCGTGATTACCAATATCGTGAAAATGGTGACCGTGACTACAGAGCGAACGGTGATGGACAAGTCGGCGAGCCTACATACGACAATAGATCAGAAGAAAATCAGGACAATAGTGCAGATCGTAGTAATGGTACACCACACCCAGGCAATAGTCATTCAAGACCATCTTCAAGATCTCCAACAAGAAGAGAAAGATCGAGATCTCCCGTTAGAAAAGAAAAATCAAAGTCCCCTGTTAGACAAGAAAGATCGAGGTCTCCAGTAAGACAAGAAAGGTCAAGATCTCCGGCTATACAAGAAAGATCGAAGTCACCACAATGAATATAAAAATTTCTCTATCCATATAGTATATACTATAATAAAACATTCATTTGCGCCAATTATATTTATTTATCAATGCAATTAAGACTATATATAGATGAAAAATATGAGAATAATTAATTAACTGGCGCCGTAACGTGAAACACTCTAGACTTTACAACTGAATTGTTATTAGAGCGTACTTCATGTTTAAAAAATTATATTAGTGCTTCACAAGCTCAAATATGATGTTAAATAAACCAGATGCAGAATGTGATACTATTGATCTTGAAAGGTAACAGCCTGAGGAAGAGTCGTTTTGACCGAGTTTCTAATGTTTGATTCTCTCAATGTCAATAGAATGCAATTTATCACTAAACTATCTAAGTCAATTGATAAAGTGCTATTTACATCTTCGGTTAGATTTGAATTATCTTGGTATATCTCGATTCTACCTGCATTTGAAAACTTCTTGGGAATAAATGTTACTGAGTCGTCATCATAAGCCATGGAGTCTTTAAAAAGTCCAAATGGAGGCATTGATCTGGATATAAATGCATGCTTGCCTGATATTCTTAACGAAGAAGCTGAATCGGCTAATAGCGGGCTTTGAGGATCAGGATATGGATTGCTAAGAGTAATATCATTATTGGGACCGTCTGATTCTTCAGTGGAGTTATTACTTGGATACCTCTTTTTTTGTTTCATTATGGACAGAATTTCAAACCCAGTCTTTTTATTTATAATATTATCACATAATGATGGCTCATCTTTATCAATTATCATTAGTTTCATTATAGGACTATAATTTGTTACATAGACACACGATAATGAAGTACCAAGAACTCTGAATCTCGTATCTTGGTAGTTGAAGTCTGCAAACGGCTTATAATTATGCTGAAAAATGATTATGCGGAATGGCTTTTTACCCACTGGGCTAAAGTTTAAAATATATCGCCTGATATCGTAAAAGTGCTTTACATAAACCGTACAAAAAACGTATGCTTCGTAGCTTGTCAGGATATCCGAGTTTTCGTTATTTGGACTGTCTTGTAAGCTAGGTCTCAAAGGAATCTCCCTATACTTCTTAAATATCAAATATGGAGAATTCTTTCTGAACGATGATAGGTAAGGTGCATGAATTTTAAAAATTGGTAACCCTAAACCTTTTATTTTATATTCCAATGGTATTATATGCGATCTGGTGTCCACCAATTCGTTACTAAGAGTGGCATCATTCCCCTTTTTAGTTCGTTTACTAGCAGACAATCTTCTGATACTTCCATTTGCATCATAAACAATCCTCAGATTTCGTGTCTCCTTTTTCTTATTCAGACGCAAATGCTTGAATAAGTTGAATGACTGCTCATTTGCGAATAAATAAGTATTATGCTTCAAAAGTTCTTGAACGATAATAAACCCTCGTTTTAAATTAAAATTAGATGCATCTTTATTCAAAATCAAGTATGGACTTACATTGCTATCGTCTATCATAGTATTTTGGTCGTCACTATCGATATCATGATCTGTTTCAATAAATTCATCTCTTGCGTTTCTCAATTGTCTCAATAAAAATGGTAAATATAATGTAAAATTATCATTGTATGTTTCTTGTAATTCTAATTGTTGTTTCTTATCGTACAATAAAGTATCGCTTTCAGATAGTGCTATCGAATCGCTAATGGAAGTACTTGGTGAGATTTCTCGGTTGGCAATCTCGTTATTAATACTATTTTGTGCATGGCCAGGAAAATATAATATTTCATGATTAGGATTTGGTAAGCTGAATCTCCGTTCTTCTCTGCTATCTAAACTAGTCCCTGAATCTAGTGACGATATTGTGAATCGTCTTCGCTTAAAGATTTTCATTGTGGTTCAAGTCTTCCTTAAAAGTCAGAATGAAGTTTTTGCGCTTTTTATATGAGTGATGATGTTTCTGCCGCATTCTTCTGATAACGAACTTTTTACTCCAGGCGGTCATGTTCCTCGAAATGTATTCTAGATTCACACGCAAGCTAAGAAATTAGGGGTTTTATTATATATTATAGACAGAAGATTCTAGTCTACTATCTTTACCAGGCTATTATACACATTCTCCATATTGAGCTTAAATGCTTTCTTATCTTTGTATATGCATTCTTTCATGGGTTCATTAGATCTAATCAACGAAATTTTCATGTTTGATTTGTATCTTGGACGGCACACGTTCTGCTTTATCCACTCCGCGGTAATTATATCATCCGTGTGAAGAACAGTTTCAACGTTGAATACCTTACCTTCAACGTTTCTGTTGATCCTAACAAATTTGAAATTTTCTATTTTGAATACCTCGCATAGTTTTTCAAATAGGTCTGTAGTGAGAGGTGGATTATTGAAGCATATCGTTTTGAAGTAAGGCAGCCTTGGAGAACTTTTTTTAGAGTGATAAAAGTTTGGCTTGGATAAGGATGGCTCGTGAAATTTGAATGACAGAATGTTGTTTAAGTAGCAGTATAACTCCTCAATCGAGTCATGCATGTAAAATCTAGCTTTAAGGGTATTAGTGTAAGGTCGACCTTGACCTTGTCTCTTTTTGATCTGGAAGTTACGAAACTCGCATTTGTTCGATGATGCTTTCCTATTCTGCGGTTTGGATACTTTAGTTGCAATTCTATCTCCTTGCGATGAACGAGGGATTGACACACTTTTGTAGTCCTGTCCAGGTCCATAACTGTAACTTCTGCGTTTCAAACACAAGAGACTATTAACTAATTCAAGACTTTCCCCTGAATTAATTAATCTTAAGTTTTTTTCAGCAAAGCATTCTTCATTCTCCAAAGGCGATGAAATAGGACTGTTTAAATAAGATGTAGTTTTAATATCTTGAGATCTGACTGCAAAAATATCGTCGATTTCGTTATCACTACCCATTTCTGTTTGAATGGTGGCTGCTACCTGGGACAACGTATTCAAATTGGATAAATAGCTACTGCTAGACATTGAAAATGTAAGGCTCAATATCTCATGCAATGTGCTTTGTAGAAGGAAGCGGGAGTCTACATGCCCTTAAATACTTTGCAGATGGTTGTAAAAATGTTTACAACCACCATTTTTTTTACAACCATCATTTAAAAACAAATAAATAACTACTAGTATACAACAATTAAATACACTATGTGATGTGGAGATTAGCCATTTACAACACAGAGCTTATACGATTTTCTTTTGATAAGGCGTTAGAAGTTTTAAGGCTACTCTGTAAACCATCGTGGAACCACCCCCACCATTTGGTAATAACACGCCTGGAAGAAAAATGTAAGGTGATTTCACAACCATTATCAATACTTGCTTCAACTGATTGCAAATTGATTTCTTATATCAGACAAGCACTACAGTATGGAAAATGAGAGGTTGTTTAAGGGCCATAAAGAAGGTCCAAATATTGTTCTAAATCGTCCATTTATTGCGCAAAAATTCTAATTTCCCATCAGTTACATACATAAACTTTAGGATGTTTTTATTATTTTATAGTTGAAGTCATGTAGAATAATGATGTCCGAATTTCGTGTCTAATAGCGAGTTCTAGTCAGCTCTTGTTGCGGCGTAATAAAAAAGGGGTAATAGAAAGAGAATGAGAGAAAGCAACAGTCTCAATTGCTACTTCGGACACAAATCATTCCGTAGATTAATAAATTGACAAAATTGATATAATGAAATAACTAGTTTAACATTTACATAGCTGCTGTTTGTAGGAGTATTAGTTGTATAGAAGTTGAAGAACGAATCGGGGTGCATTTCACGAGGGAAGGCATGGTAAAATTGCTCTATTTTACTATGGCGCACTGACACATATATCAATATCGAAATCCAAAAATTGAAATTTCTTGATTTCACCAATTGATAATTTGAATTACAATTATTACCATAAGAAAGTACAAAATAATGCCTGAATTACGTCGTTCTGCTAGAGTGGCTTCGAAGCCAACCTCATCCCCAACAAAGGAGACTCACAATGAGGCTCAAAGTGAGCCTCAGGTTGAACCACCATCCAAGAAGGTTCAAACCAGTTCAGTAAAAGAATTGCAAGTGGGAGATAAAATGCCAGATATTAAGTTACTAGACGAAGAAGAGAATGAAATTGACTTGCTGAAGGAGGCTGAATCTAACAAATATGTGATTATCTTTGCTTATCCAAAGGCATCGACTCCTGGTTGCACTAGACAGGTTTGTGGGTTCCAAGAGAATTTTAGCTTCTTGCAAACGTCCAACGCTAAAGTTTATGGATTATCTGCCGACAAGCCAAGTGCCCAGAAAAATTTTGTTACTAAGCAAAAGTTACAATATCCTTTATTGTCCGATCCATCAAGAGAATTGATCGAAATCTTAGGTGCGAAGAAGGAACCTACTGGTATAAAGAGATCCCATTGGATTTTTGTTGATGGTCTTTTGAAGGTGAAAAAAATAGCTATCAGTCCCGAAGAAAGTTTCAATAGTGCAAAAACGGACATAGAAGCCTTTATTGGAACATCTGCGGACAACGACGATTCCAAAGAGCCAAAACCAGAGACATCTGAAACTAAAGATCCAGCATCCAAAGACTCAGAATTCAAAGAAAATGAACCTAATGGGTTAGAATCGAAAGATCCAGAATCCAAAGATGGATCCGGTTTAAGCGAAGCTCAGCCAGCTGTAAGTGAAGGATTAAAAGAAGAGTTAAAAGTTGAATAAGAATTTCATGAATGATTATATATGATATGTTAGTATTTAAATGAATTTATGCCTATACTATCTTACCATTTAAATAAAAATCCAGCGGATAAAAGGAATACAGATACAATTGTTAAAACCTTTGACGCCCACCAGTAATGCTGAACTAGGAATGAACAATAGGTGAATTCAAACAACCATGATTGCTTCAATTTATCAAAATGCCCTGTAAGTATACCTGTTTGACCATCAAAATCCCCCATCATCGATTTAACCACAATTTCTCTAATAGGGAATCTTTCTCCTTCAGGCTTAGCAGATTCAGAAGCTTCCCAAACATCATCTAATAAATTATACCAGGTATTACAACCGTAGTGATCGTGTCCTGTTAATATTATACCATTCTTAGAATCCTTAGGGAAAATTATATTCAATAGTTTTTGTGTAGATTCATACGACAAATGGTTCTGGGATCTTAATTTGCCGTTCTTATAAGGCTCTTGAGTATTATTTACGTAATATTTGTGTTCGGGACCATCTTTGCATAAACCTTCTCTTTTGTAGAATGGAATATGAGTTAGCAAAATCGTTGATCCTTTGAAGTCCTTATTTTCATATTGGTCAATATTATTCACAAATGACCAAGTATAATTTAAAAATTCTTCCTGTAAGGCAGGACCTTCCAAAGTTAACGAATCTAACACAACAATTCTCCATTCTTCAGGGGTTCCTTTATTATAATTAATGACGTAATTATTTTGACCAAATAAAAGATGGAACCTAGCCATATGTTGCCACGTTGCATCTCCACTATATCCTATATCATGATTACCCGTTAAATTAATGAAAAGTGGATTTTCGAAATCTGGGTACTTTTTGTCAAAATCATACCAGTCATAAACATCGTTGTAAACCCTCGAGTTGAATCTTTCCAATGGGTCCATGCTCACTTCTTGATGCAACCATTTTTGCCAGTCATAATCTTCATGCTTCTGGTGTATATCAAGAACGTTCTGTTTGTATTCAATTGGTCTTGTGAATAAACGTTCGACATATCGATAGGTTCTGTTGTAAAATTCAGAATCGTAAATCCACTGTGATGAAAAGAGATCGCCCATTACTGCAACATGACTTGGCTGTAATCTTTCTTTCATGGTGCTATAGATATGGCCCAAATAATAATCATTTCCATAATTATCTAACCTCTTAATATATTTTGTCAGGGCCCAGTTTCCATTGATTTGTGGATCACCAAAAGCCAAAAGATGAATATCTTTCACATTATTCTGTAAATCATAAGGTGACTTTGTATTCTGTATTTTATTATCTTGTAAAAATGGAAAATTCATCAATAGCTTATCACTAACTGATTGATCTAAGTTATTGATGAAACTCAATTTACTCTTCAATCTTCCAAACTCTGAAAACTCATGCCATTTACACTGCTGTGAATCATTCAAAATATCAGGATAAAAATATATTAAAACATTGAACGCAATTGCTATCGCAACAACGGACCATTTGAATATTTTAAAACCACCACCGGACATTACTGGCTTCCTTCGTCTAGTTACTGGTTAATTGCTCCAATATTCATTTGGAGTATTTGCCATTTCATGAATAGTAAATAGTTCTTATTATGCAGGACCTATCATCATCCTAGCATTACAAAGAAGAGTCTGAAGGGGTTTAGCATTTGTAGTGGTTTTACGTATGTCTGATGCATTGAAAAGAGTAGGACCAAAATTGGGACAGTGCTTTCACTCAGGTATTGCCTATGCAATTCTCAAAGCGTATTTACGTTTTGAGTTTGATTTTGTCAAACAACATTCTACGTTAGTCAGACAGCTCTCTACATTTAGATAATATTCACATTAATCTGGCTTACATGTTTCAAAGCACTCAGCTGTCAGTATCATAAATATTTATTGACTTTGATACAATACATTTGGTTCATCTTTGATAATGTATATTCAAAATTTTTAAGTAAGGAAGCAGTATTGTACAAATACTCGCTGGTCTAATATCAGATTTTAACATAAATTAAATAGGGGACTCAAAAGTTCATAACTTATAAAGCTTCACCTAAAGTGTTGTTCAATTTAGCAATCTTAGCGGAGACGGACAAGTCAACAGTTCTGTCACCAACTTCAACAATTAAACCACCAAGAATGTCTGGGTTAACGTCGTTAGTCAACTTTAAGGTTTTACCATCGCCAACAAACGATGACTTACCAATGGAGGCTTGTAATCTCTTCAAGATCTTGGAGTCCAATGGCTTGACTGATGTAACCTTTGCTTCAACGAGACCTTGGTGGGCGTCGTTTAAAGTAGAAAATTCCTTGTAGATGTTTTGGAAGTTGCCTAATCTATTGTATTCAGCTAAAACATTCAAGAAGTTGGTGGTGGTCTTGTCTAATTTCAATCCTGATGAAAGAGCTTGAATCACAGCACTTCTGTCATCCTTGGTTAAAGCTGGGTTGTGTAAAAAGTCCTTGACTTGAGAATCACTTTCAACTAATTCGTTGATTTTACCTAAGAATTGGTAGGTTTTTTCAACTGATGATTCTTGAACGGATGCCGAGTATAATGCATTGGCGTAAGTACCGTCAACACCGAACAATTGAACTGGTGGTTTGACAGACTTGGCGGCTGAGGCCATAGAACGGACGAAGAAACGAGATGCCATCATTTTCCTATAGTATCTTATAAAGTTTATATGAATAGATCCTTTGAAGTATTGAATATGAGTTGTTTGAACACTCGGAGACGCTAGGTTTTCTCACAGACATTCTACAAAATTATTGGTTACTGAAATTTACGCTTACTTTTCAAAATACTAAGTAAATAGTATACCATAAATACGTCTCAATTTTTTTCACTTTTCAGTCCAACGAACTACATAGTAGTGGTATTATACGGATATAGGGAATACAATGTTGCCTTGGACGAGAAGGTGCTTAGCCAACCCTGTAAGAGGGGTCAGAACGTCCATTTTGGCAATAAGCAGGTTTCAAAGTACCATAGCTGAAACAGGAGATTCCACTTTGACTGATTTGGAAAAAAGAGATGAAATATATAAAAGACAGAGAAAGTTGGCGTCGGCGCATGTTAAATTGAAGTCGTATGCAAATGGACATTTACAGCCTGGTTCAACCAACTTTAAGAAGCCTGTACATGATCATTTGTACAAAGGGGGACCTGTAAAAGAATTAACGGTTTCGAAGAGAAAAACTGCTGGTAGAAACAATACGGGACATATAACCATTCGTGGTAGAGGAGGGGGCCATAAACAGCGTTATAGATTTGTGGACTCGCATAGATTGGAAGGAGGTAAGCAGACTGTGTTGAGAATCGAGTATGATCCAAACAGATCGGGGCATATTGCGTTGGTGAAACACAACGAGACGGGGAATTTATCGTACATCTTGGCAGCCAGTGGATTAAGAGAAGGCGATGTGGTGGAATCGTTTAGAAAGGGTTTACCAAAGGATTTTCTTGACGAAATGAACGAAACTAATAATGGAGAAATTGATGAAGCATTATTGAATTCGAGAATCATGCAAAGAGGTAACTGCTTACCATTAAACATGTTGCCAGTGGGCTCGATCATTCACAACATTGGTTTACATCCTAACGGACGTGGTCAATTGGTTAGATCGGCTGGTACTTTCGGTAGAATATTGTCCAAGCACCCAGAGATGAACAAGGCCATCGTTAGATTAAGTTCAGGAGAACATCGTTATATCAACATCAACTGTCATGCTACATTAGGTACTGTTTCTAACAAGGAGCACCAGGCTATATCGTGGGGTAAAGCTGGTAGAAGTCGTCATAGAGGAAGACGTCCAATGGTCAGAGGTGTTGCTATGAATGCATTTGATCACCCTCACGGTGGTGGTAGAGGTAAATCGAAGTCTAACAAGGTTTCTCAATCTATGTGGGGTCTTAAGAAGTTTGCCAAGACTAGAAAGTTCAAGAACGTAAATAAGATGAAGGTGAAGGACAGACCAAGACGTTAATTTATTCATGCTTGTAAATATAAATCAATAAATAGCTCGTAATATATATCATACATAACAATCTCTAGTTCCCGTCCGTAAACAATTTAAAAGGTAACAAAGTAAGTTCTTGAGGAATGTATTCAAGTACTCGAAATTATTAGTAACGACTAAGACAGCCACCACAATCAAAATAGACAAAAGAAAGAACACCCATTTATAGTTTCTAAATAATTCTCTATTCGATGCGGACAAAATTCTGTTCCAAATAATATCAAATATAATGTAATTGATTGGGCGCCTAGGAGGTGCTGGAGAGGAAGGCGGAGAATGATGAGGTAACAACGGTTGCCTACGGGATTTCTTCAAACCCAATAGATACTTAATGTACCGCTTGACTCTTTTAAATGATGATACCTCAAAATCTGTAGTTGCAAAATGGTCCACAGATACATTGTCAACATTATCACCAGTTGGGTTATTCGAAATATCAGATGTTATGGATTCGTCACTATCATTCCAATTGGTTTCATGGTTTGCTCCATAATTCGGTTCATGGGAAGGTTCTTTCATAATGGTTTTATATAGTTGTTTACTCTAGATAATAGATATAGAATAATTATTGCAACCACAAAATGATTCTCACTTTGCAGCTAAATTTATACTCATAATATTTTTATAGTAGCTATTCTATATTGAAGTGAAGGATCACAAATGGTCATTCCCGTAGTTTTGCAACCTCTTACGTATGTATTCAGTACGTGTTCAATCGCAATAATACTGGTGAGCCTAATAGTAGTCTTCGCTTGGTAATCTGTGAAACAAGAAACCGACCACATTCTCAACTAGAATGAGAATTAACGGTGTTTCAGAGATTACCAATAATCTTTTTCTAAAATCATCCAGCATGAAGACCTATTGTCTGGAGGGAGAGAAATATACTTGGGTCTTTGACTAAGAGTTTGACAAAAGACATTGATTCGTCCGTTAGGGGAATTTTATTATATGGATATCACATCGTCGTAGCATTGCAGTATTATTTCTTTAATATCATCCTCTTCTTGTGTATCCTTCTGTCTATTTTTACCACACAAACTTAGATATGCTCTATCATAATATGCAAGTTGCAAGCTATTTTCGATGTTGACACCTAAAATAATCTGGTCTCTTTGAAAAATTTCTAGGTCAAGAATTTCTAAAACAGCAACATCAATGCCATCTTCAATCGTTATACCCCAGTCAGTCAGCAATTCAAGGTTATTTACAAACCGCAAATTGGCTTGCTTGATGAATATTAAGCTGTTCTGTGTGTGGTAAGTGATTCGATGTTTATAACGAATTTCAAAATCGATTATTGTTGGATGAAATGGAAAGATGGCTACCACAGTATGGGTTGAATCACTTAGAATCGCTGTTAGATCAGAAGATTTCGTGGTTTTCAAAAACCTTATAATTCTTAATATGGGTGCTTTTTTAATCGATGAGGGATTTACAAAGTCTTTTTTTATTAACGGATTTGTATAATTAACATTTTTATTGATTTGTGCTATTATTGACTCTAGTAACCAGCTATCATGTAATACTAATGGATACTGTATGCCTGGATTCATCTACTAAGAATATCCCATCTTCTGTTTGACAAAAACTGTAAGCGCGTTAATACAAACTATACACAACTATTTACATGAACGATTTTTCAGTCAATTTCCTCATCGCTGCTTACTCTTCTTTTCTTCTTGCCATTTTTAATAGATAATCTTTGCATTCTTTTAGCTTCACGCTTTTCACGTTGCTTTTTCAATTCCTTTTCTCTTTTCTCATTCAATTCTTCATTCAAATCATCGTCAGTTTGAAATATTTCTAAGATTTCTTTGTATTTGTCTTTTTGTAAATGCAAGTTATTAAACCTTATATTCATCATGTCGAAAGCAAAGCAGATCTGTAGGTCTTCAAAGTCTTTTGTAGGTCTTCTATTTGACTTCTCAGGTACAAAAATATTTGGTGTAGATCCGTACCTAAGCAAATAATCTTTCAAGCTAGAAGAAAGTTTCATTAGCTCATTATTGTCAATATGCAAGTTTGCTTTATTTGAGTATCTTGTACTGAAATGAGTCAATATTACTTTAGCACAGTTCATCAATTTTGATACTGTAATTGCTTCTATCATAGTTGAATGCTTTTTGGAAATAGCTTCTTCAATTAATTCATGATCTAAGGAAGATTCGTGTATTAACAAATCACTCCCATAACCAATGTCAACAAACTTGGGATTTGGTCTTGTATCTCCGGAGTAGGATACTTTAAAGGATTCCTCAGAGGGTAATGCAAAATCAATACTAATAGAATATGACCAATAACAATGAATTGCTCTCACAGTTTGGATAGAATTTATTCCTAAGTTTGCATACAAATCATTGATTAATGCATGATTTTTAGGAGTCAATGGTTCTCTAGGTATGACTTGGTTGAATTCATTATTGTCAAACTTTCTTTCAAATTCATCAATAGAAACTTGTTGGAATTGAGGTTGTCTATCTTTTACGAAATCTTCACAACTCAAATAGACAATTCTGTTCAAATCAATTTTATTGTAACATTGTTCCTCCAAAGAATACCATTCTTTTATGAAGTTGTTATATTGCCATGGAATAACCAAATAAAGTTTTTTTCTGGAATCAGTATTAACTTCAAACCATTTGTTAATTATTGATATGATTCCTAAATGGTGATCAGCATGTAGATGACTTAGATGAATTAAGCATAGCTCTTCGAAAATTTTGATCAATTGTTCCTGCTTATTGTGCCCAAAATTCCTTATCATGGTTCCTAAAGTATTTTCTCCTCCATCTAACATTATTGTTCTAAACTTGACGGAGCCATTATGAATATACGGTATTCTCACTAATGTTGAGATAACATTACGATGGATAGATGGCAAGGCTGAACCAGTACCTAAAGTTACTACTTGAACTTGGTCTTTCATTGATCCTGGTACTTGATCCAATGATATAGGTTTACTTTCCAAAATGTCCATCTTGTTGATATTTTTTATATCCAATGGTAGAATGTTTGAATCATACAACGACGACCAAGTGTCATTACAAATTAAAGAAGCATCGGCTTTAATAGATGAAGTCTCAATATGAAATTGTTGTAATTGTTGAAGCTTATAAATATTATTAGCAGAATTACCCTCTAAAGGCTTATAGGTTTCAATATATGGCAAATTGAAATTATCTGTTTGTAAGCACTTCAATTTTAATAAATTAATGGCAGAAGTCTTGAAAACTAATGTATCATCAGATAAATTAGAATGACTTATAATATGCTTACAATTATCTGGAAATCTTTCAATAAAGCTCAAGTATTCAGACAGATTAAAGTCAATATCATCACCTAAGAAATGATAGACAATACCAATATCTTCTTCGCCAATATCTTCATTCTTTTTAAACCACTTTTCACAACTGAGGGTATTTGATAAATAAGATGCATTCGGAATATCAACAATCAATAATTTCAGAAACAGCTTAGATTCTTCGATAACCTGATGTGGGTGAACAGTCTCACCTTTGTCATTAACTATCGAATGTCCTTGAGTTAACTTACGGAAATCGATACCTGGTTTTATTCCTAAACTCTTGGCTTTTACTGGATCAAACTTACCTCTTATTGGAAGGAATCTAATAAGATAATTTAAGGATGGTTGTTGATACGTTGGAAGAAGGTTAAAGGGGTTTGGGAGTCTGACATGAGTTTGAATTTCCGTCTCACTGGGGTCAGATTTGTATGAAGTTGGATCAGGATCATTCACCTTACTTGTATCCATGGGAAACATCAACGAAATGAGCTTTTTAAGTTGTTGGTGTAATGCATTTGATATGTCTTCATTTATGGCAGTGGTTCTACTGCTTTCGATTTTAATTGGCTTGATAATTAAATTACTATCAGCAATTATATCATTTTCGTTACTATCATTGATTTTCAATTCAACACCTTTTCTGAAAACAAAGTACCTCCACGTAGCAACGATGAAAGACGTGATTTTACCCGAATTTGTAAAAATATCAATGCTTTTCTTTGTAGAATCACTAATAGTTAAGAACAACCCCGGGAGACCCCCAATCTCCGACCACGAAGATATAGTTCCACTGAGGAATATGCTTTTCAATTTACCTAATCTAAATCTGTTCTCGTTTAATATTCTCTGGGATCCTTCTGGTATCTTTCCGAAAAGATATCTATAACCTTCACGATTGGTCAACATAACCAACGGATGGCGGGAATCACTAGTCTTGTGTGATATAGTTGTGACTGTGAACATTGCAGTAGTATATTTGGCAAAGTCAATGTATTTTTCGTAGAAATCAAAATATGATCTAATTGATTCGAAAAACCTTGGATCAATAGAGTGGGCTCCAGAATGGAAGTCGACGTGCTTCTTGGATTTGTTTGGATTGTGATGTATCTGCTTCACTTGACGCTGATCAGAAGGCTTTACGGCTGGTTTGGGATTTCGTACTCGGATTTTCTTTTGAGAAGAGTGTAGTCTCCTAGCAAAAACTTTAAAGGATAACACTATGGAAACTTCTTAATCAATAATAACGGATAAAATCGATTATACCATAATTTTCATGGATATTATGCATGCTAGAATCGGACCTTTTTGCTCTATAATTTTTTGAATTTTGCTTCAATCGATGTTCTACTGCATATAAAAATGTCCTTTTAAATGTCCTTAATGTCGCAAATTTATCGAAATATTTTGCGACATTATATCAATTTATCTCGTCACATGCGACACTGGATGATAAAGAAGACCTGTTTCATGTGAAGCTATAGACATAGAAATGAAATAAAAGAACAGTCGGTATGAGTGAGTTAATGTTGACAGTAACAGGGATGGAAATAAACACCAATACGGGGCCTTTTGACTTTGATATTATTGAATCCTTGCACAATCAGTATTCACATTTGCTAAAAGACGAATCTAGCAGCCCCACATATTCGTATATTCCTTCAATAAGGTCAATTCCAGTAATAAACAGATTAATTCCAGCATTAGATGAAAAAAAACTACTTATTAAAAAGCTATTATCAGAACAGAAGTCAGCTATTAGCTATAAAGAATGGTACGAGATATCTTTAAAATTGGACGAATTATTAAATAATGATCAGTGGAAAGTGAATCCAGAATCGAATTTGTATGACTATGAACTAGTACATAACAATCTTATGGAGATGAGAAATGCTAGGTTGTCCAAAGATTATAAGTTATTATTATACTTGATTAGAACTAAATGGACTAGGAATCTAGGTAATATGGGAGACATTAATTTGTATAGACACTCGCATGTAGGTACTAAAACCTTGATTGAAGACTATATAAAAGAATGTGAGATGTCGCTTGACTATTTAATAAATAATAGAGATGTGAGTTTAGATGATCGGTATTTGTTAGATATGCTCATTCAAACTAGAAAAAATATAGGAAGGACAGCACTTGTTCTTTCAGGAGGTAGTACATTTGGTATATTTCATATTGGGGTAGTAATAACGTTGCTCGAATCTAGTTTGCTACCAAGAATAATAAGTGGATCTTCTGCTGGCTCGATTATAGCAAGCATTATATGTTCTCATTCAAACGAAGCGACAGTATCCATTTTGAATGAGATTATGGTTAAAAAATTTGACATTTTTGAAAGTGGAGATATAGAAGAAGGAAAAGGGGAAAGTTATAAAAAAGCATTAAAGAACCTTGGTCACTTGTTGAAATATGGAACATTATTTGATATTGATGCTTTACAAAATACAATGATTGGCCTTGTAGGAGATTTAACTTTCAGAGAAGCATATAATAGAACAGGGAGAATTCTAAATATTACTGTATCCCCCACCTCAATTCATGAACAAACTAAATTACTAAACTACCTAACAGCTCCAAACTGTCTTATTTGGTCCGCAGTATGTGCATCGTGTTCGTTGCCAGGTATTTTTCCATCTACGTTAATTTATGAGAAAGTTCCTAACTCTAATGGTGTACAAGAATGGAATAATGACGCATCAATGAAATTTGTTGATGGTTCAGTTGATAATGATTTACCCATCACAAGACTACTGGAAATGTTTAATGCTGACCATATCATTGCATGCCAAGTTAATCCTCATGTGGTTCCAATTCTTAAGGTTTCTATCAGTTCTATTGGGGGTGAAGTGGAAAATGAATTGAATTATAAATTTAAAAACTTCTTAAATAATTGTTATGATTTTATGACGAGTGAAATCATCCACTATCTTCAGATTTTAAATGAAATGGACGTCTATAAAACGTTAGCCAATAAGCTAATAACACTCATTTCTCAGCATTATTCCGGAGATATAACCATTTTACCTGACTTCAAAAGAGAAGACTTTTTGAAGGTATTTAAAAACCCAACTCCAGAATTTTTACTCGATTTTATAATAAGAGGTGCTAGGGCTTCATGGCCGAAAGTCACTGTGATATACAACCATTGTGGAGTGGAGTTTGCTTTAGATAAAGCAATAAGTCTATTACGAGGACGATTGATCACGTCATCGAGTAATAAATTAACGTATAGAAATTCAAATTCAACTAATAACAATGCTAATCAAAATATAACGTTGGTAAATCTCCCAGTGATGAACTATGACAATTCCATAACTTCTCCAGTTACTCCAGAAAAATCAAGAATTAATAGCTTTAGTCATGTTCCTCCAAATATGAAAAGGCATAATTCAGCTTCATCTTCCATTGGAATATCGGGCAGTAAAACTAAGACTCCAACCTTTAAAAGAAATTCAATTAGTGTTGCCATACCTTCGACTCATAAACCCACAGAGAAAATTTTGAAGGGAAGATCAACCACGTCTTTGGCTTCTATGTCTTCTCAATATTCTCATCAGAATAGTGATATATCAGCAGAAACCACTTTGATTAATGATGAGGATAGGAATGGAAGGTTCGCACCTCTGACCAAGAGATTAGAGAAGCATCATAGCTTTCCAGATAATTTTAAAACACCTAGTGGTTATAGTGAAGATAATGAATCTAAGACAGGAAAACAAGAAAAAGACCAACATGAAAGACAGAAAGTACGGAAGGCTAAAAGCTCTGGGAATTTCAATATCGTAGGAAGAAAGCCAGATGCTAATAACCAAAAATTGAAATATCAAACTGAAAGAATCCCATTCTATAAGGGGAATCCATATTTGGATACATCTTCTAGACATGCACACTTTGATCATGACGGAGTTAAAGATTTTTCTGAGAATGTTTTAGTAGCTCCATTTGATGAAAAAATTGAAAAAGAAAAACCCAACTTACCCAAATTGTCCAATAACAATTCCTTAAGAAACTCATATATTGGATTGAATAGACTCAAAGATAATTATTTATCAAGATCTAATAATAATTCTAATTATAATTTAAAGGACGCATATAATAGTGAGTTAATCAAGAATAGATTGATGAATTTACACTCTCCAGATTTGAGAAGATCTTTTTCTAAAAGTTATCTTAACGACAATAAATATACTCAAGTATTTAATGCCACAGATAATGAGGAGGAAAGTGACGAAATTGGAAACGAGCTTATCTCTGCAAATGGCATTTTTAAAGGATCAAAGTTTAAAGATAAAGGAAATGATGGCAAAAACAAAGTTGTTGAATCTGACAATGAAAAAGGTAATGAGAAAAAGGACAAGAAAGAAAGCAACCTAAAATGTAACGACGATTATGCAAAGAATAATGATGACGATGACAATGATGAAGAGGTCAGCAATGAAAGCTCAGAAAAGAAAGACACAGATGATGACGAAGTGAAGATAATCGAGCTTTCGGAAGATAATAGCACTGAAGAGAAACATTCAGAGGGAACTGAAAATGATGAGAACGATGATTTTTATGAGTGCAACTAAACATAAATAAATAGTTGTATATTTAGTGTTCTCCAAATAAACTTATTATAACAGGCACAGCAGTACCTACTAGTGATGCCATTATATGAACACCCTCAATTGTTGATTGATTAGAGTAATGTAGTGTATCATCACTTCCACTGGATTGAGGGAGCATATTATTTGGCGAGGATACTTCTAGCATTACATGCGTTACAACATAAAGAAAAGTACCACCGCTGAACACAAGTAAATTCCCAACAACAAAATCATTTTGTAAATGAAACAAGGCCATAAAGATAAAAGTCAATATTGAGCTTATTGGAGTTATTGATGCAAATATTAATAAATGAAATTTTAGAATCGATGTATTTATTTCCTCCTTCATTAATAGCGATGAAAGACTGAAACAAGTGGGCAATTTGTGAATAATAATCATAATAAATAATATCAACCCAATTGAGCTCTCATCGTGGGATTGACTAAAGGATGAACCTAAGGATATTCCATCAACCATGGCGTGAAAAATAAGTCCCAATGTTAAAGATGATGTAAATATGGATGTAAGCATGTCTCTATATGATCCATTGTAATGAAATTCGTTAATAGACTTCAATTCAATGTTAAACGAATGTAAAATAGCGTTTAAATGGTCGATAATATACATAGTAACAAAACCACTTAATAGGCCTAAACCTATATATCTAGGAAACATATCAGTCCCCTTCTCATTTGCCGATAGGTATAACGTTTCAATCCCTTCAGGAATAGCAATAACTAGTGCAGTTCCCAATATTATCCCCATACTGAAAAATGAAGTTAAGTCCATTTGTTTTGGTGATAATGGAAGTCTCAATGGTATCAAGCCCACAAAATATGAAGTTATCCCCATTATTACCGCTAGTATCACAATTTCTATTACTCTATTAAACCCATCGTTCATGTTTGAATGTTCTGTAAAACAAGAGTAAGTTTGTTAGATAAGATGGATTTATTTACGCGTAGTTTACAAAATTATTTTTATCAGCTATAAAATCTTCGTACTAGATGAAATACAAGATAAACTAGATGCTGCTGGATCAAGAAACGATAGATGATAAGTTGAATTTAGCCATATTATATTTCAAATCCTCAGATTATGAGAAAGCATTAAATTTATACAATCAACTAATTCTCCATTGTCAGAGCTACTCAATCGATGAACTCAAACAGATCAGAAGGAACATTTATAATTTGAACGAAACTCCACCTGTTGGGCCTATAGTTCATCCGAAATTGGGGTCACTATTGGATCAGAGAGCTGCAACACATGAAAAGTTGGGCCAAATTGATAAATCTTTAAAAGATGGAGATAAATTAATAAGATGTGAACCAATAAGCTGCAAAGGCTATTTAAGGGTAGCAAAGGTATTGTTGATTATGAAGAAGGAAATTGAAGCTTATAAAATTTTGCAAAGGGGCAATTATATTATTTGCAATGCTATTGAAAAATACAATATTGTAGTGCCTGAAAAGTTATTCAACAACTTGAAAAGTCAATATAAAACATTAAATAGAAGATTAAAGCAACAGAAGGAGCAAAACAGTATACATTCTGAAAATAAAAGTCTAGAGAAAAGTTTGGAAAAAATGCTACCACTTAAAAGAACAAAATCATTATCAGGCACATCATTGTCAAAGAGGCCGAAAAAGACTCTAGATCCATTTATTTATTTACCATTAGAAATAATTGAGTTGATATTTCGAGAATTTGCACTTAAAGATGTTCTTCAATGCCATTTAGTATCATTGAAATGGTATAACACATTAGTGAACATACCATCATTATATGTTAATAAGATCTCGTTCAAACCAAAAATCACCACCACTGAATTTGTTAATGGAGTAAAGCTAATAAAAAAGATTATTGATAAATCATATTCAAAACAAATTAAAATGTTGAAGCTTAGGTCTACAGCAAATAACATGCAATTATTCAAGATGATTGAATTACTAATATCCGAAAAGCAACTAAAATTACAAGGATTAGATGTCATAAATAAATATTTGAGTTTTGAATTTTTTATTCATAAATTATATAAAAAGAATTGGAATGTCTCGAATATTAGCAGCTTGCAATTTTTAAGATTGGGAATCAAATCAAGTCTCAAGTGTGAAAACTTAATTTTCAAAATGATGAACCGTTTAAAGAGTTTAGAAATTATTATAATTGACAATGAGTCAAGCGGTTCAAGTGCGTCTTTAATTCCCAATAACAGTAAATTTTTAGACTTAATACGACTGGATGAACAGTCCTACGATACTCTTGAACATCTTTCAATAGTGAATCACCCCAAACTTATGAGAGATAATAATCTGATGAGGGTTGGTAGTGATACTTATAATCCATATCCTCCATTCTTATCAAAGAATTTCCCAAATTTGAAGAACCTTTGCATTGTGTCATACGATTTTACTAATAGACAAACTCAATTTCAGGATTTCTTATCAAGATCTACCAATCTTACAAATCTATATTTAGAGAATAACGAAAAGATATCAATCAAGAACTTTCTTCAAGACTTAATTGTTTGCAATGCTACTTTCAAACTCCGTAAGTTAACAATCAGGGAGAAATCAGTAAGTGCTGCAATTCACTTAAACGAATTGAATGATTTATATATCCCATCCTTGCATTCACTTACATATCTCGATGTGTATGCATCATCCTTATCAATAAAGGGTTTATTCAAGTTATTGAAAATTGCAAATTTTAACAATGAATTGAATACATTATTTCTCGGAAATTCAAATTACCTATATTTCAAAAATGATAAAATATCTATCCACCATAACTTGAAAATATCGTTATATGATATCATAAGTGTTGTACCCAATTTGCAAAAACTATACCTCAACGAGATAGAATTAGATAATTCGTCAATGAAGTTTTTTCGTAATGACTTGGTTCATAATATCGGCTTGAAAAATATTAACTTGAAAGTACTAGACATTAGTTTTTGTAAACAGATCGATGGAATCGGGTTGATGAATTTGTTCTTATTTAATTTGAAGTCATCTGATGATAGTCAAGTTTTCAAATTACAAGAGTTGATAATTGATGGTATGGAATTCAATCAAGATACTTTGAAGATATTAACTAAGAGAGGGTATGTTGAGAAGATTAGAAACGACCCACTCAAGAGTAAATGGAAGCAATACGGGTTGACTACTTTAGTCCCAGAGTTATAAGCAGCAAAGGCTGATTGCAAAATAAATGGATGCGTGCGCGAAATAAAAAAAGTCACTAACAAAAAAAAAGTTAGAGATGAGCCAATATTTAGAAAGTAATATACAACAAGAATGGTGGTCACTAGAAGTAGATTGAACGCTAAGACAGGTAGTGGAGCCGCTCCTAAAAAGATAAAGTTCCTGGACAACGACGCAGAAGTAAATGATATTGAGTACCATACAGCAGAGGAAGAAGAGCCAAG
This sequence comes from Debaryomyces subglobosus, assembly GCA_003708965.2. NCBI lineage: Eukaryota > Fungi > Ascomycota > Pichiomycetes > Serinales > Debaryomycetaceae > Debaryomyces > Debaryomyces subglobosus. The sequence goes on along the minus strand of PPOW02000014.1, from coordinate 205,693 downwards.
TCAATCTGCAGATTCAGACGAATCAGGCTCAGACTCCGATGAAGCACCTGAAGAAGAATCCACAGCAGGAATAAAAAATGAAATAATAGCAAAACAAAAAGAAGACATAAAGAAGCAGCAAGAATTGAAAAGAATTGAGAAGGAGAGAAGAAGACAACAAAATTTGTACAATCAGCAGCAACAACAACTTAAGAAGAGCAAAAAACAAGAAGATGAACTACCAGAATATTTACCGGAGGATATATTCGAATCAATATCAGATAACGAAGTTGAAGATTCAGAACCAATAATACCATCAAAGCATTTAAAATTACAAGATTTTGAGAAGTTAGATGAGATGGAAATACGCAGACAAATAAAAGAATCAAAGTTAAGAGATCTTAAAAAAAGTAAAAAGCTTTCTATAAAGAAAGGTCCAGTGCATGTTAAGGTTCAACAGTTTAATTTAGACAAAAAGGTTGTTCCAAAGTTTGAAAACAAGGTTGTCAATACGAGAAATAAATGGCTTAAAAGAAAATCTTTAGGCAAAAAGTAAATAACATATATTATATATTTAAGTAATAGATTTCGTCATTAGACTTTTTTTTACACGTAATATGGCTTCTAGCTTCTCTAAATCAGAAGCGTTTGTCTATGCACAAATAATGCTATAGAGTATAGTGAATCAGCATTTAGAGATATTCAAGTAGCTAAGCTTGCTTATTTCGACTAGTTAAGAATAGTAGTCAGGAATAAAGCTATAGCAATTTAATACCCAGTATCAATTAATCATAGACCTTTATATCTAATCTTTCTGAATTCACCAACGGCTATGGTTCTGCAGAAAACTAGTAAGCCTCATATGGCTTTCTATTAATTATTTCTAGTCACCCCAATCCTATCGTCCTTGGATTGCTCTTTAGCCGTTATTTCATTGCTCGAATTATTGTGGATATTGGTATTCATTTGCTCTTGTAATATAAAATCATTCTGATTCTGATCATGCAGTTGTTGAAATTGATGATGAGAATTCTGTGGATCTAATAAACCATCATCATACTCAAGAACGTCCTCCGGGGTAAGTTTGATTGTAGTTGCAGGTCTCCTTAACATCCTATTTGATTAAAAAACCATAAACAATGTTTGTTTAATTTTGAGTTTTGCGATCTTAAAAAAGCTCCACAATTCAACCAATTTTTTTTAGAACTCTATGGTTCATTATTTACTAATATTAGATTGATAAATAATTGATTACATATTCACTAATAGTTCTGATAAACTAAATATATAAAATGTTTGATTTATGACCTATAAGAAACCTTTCATCAAATAGTCAAGTATGTTTTCAAAACAAATTATCACAAATTATGACTTCGTGGCCAAGTTGGCTAAGGCGTGAGACTGTTAATCTCAAGATCGTGAGTTCGACCCTCACCGAGGTCGTAATTTTTATATTTTTTGAATATACGCTTTTGCTAATACTTCTTTTATTCACAAGGTAGTTGATATATTTATCATATATATTGAGAATGTACGCAATAAAATAGTTTGTTAGTTTTGAATTAAATTTATAAAATTATGTACCACCCTAACGGTTAAGACCGTTCCTATTTCTACAAGTATAAATAACAAAAATTAATGATGAAAAATACTCCAAACCAGAATTAATAATTAGTTGTCTAGGTCCTTTAGACGTATCTTTAGACAATATGGACACATCATATGGTTACATCGATGGCAATTGAACCTTGTTGGAATGCAAACAGCCACCTTATCATTATATTCGAGCAATCCAGGAACCGGCGATACACTTGGTGAAGTGCAAGATGATGCAAAGGTAGATATTGCGTGAGGCACTGGTTCTGAATCACCCATACGGTCCTTGAAGTCATTAATATCAGTCATACTACTTGAGCGGCGCCTTACGGGGTCAAAATAATTTACATTTGCTCTTTCTTCTGGAGTTCTCAAGTTCCTGGAACCATTCAAATACTCATACTTGGAATATGAAGGATTAACACCGCTATACAATATTTGACTGTAGTATTTCAACTTCTTGATAAAGATATCATCTTCCTTTTCTTCCGCAATCTCCGTTTCTATATTATCTTTGTATATTATAGAACCATAACTTTGACCACACGAACAACAATACCATTGGCAGATTTTATTGGCATTCTGATTATTTTCCATACCTATCTTGTTTCCTGTCTTTGTATTTCCATCAAAAGTATTCACAGGATTGCTTGGATAACAATTCTGCATTAACTTCTACCACTTATATATTTTTCCACTAAAGTGAATACAATATATCCTTCTAAAGCAAATATTAACTTAGTTCGAATTAGCTAATTATCCTATAACACTATGACTCTTAGTACTAGCTATACTAACAGGTATAAGTACTAATGTATTTTATTTTTTTCTTGAATTACCTGGTCTTTAGAGATAATAAATACTTTAAGATTCTAGATTGCTGATAGTCTAGACTTATAAATCCGATTGAAAAAAATTAAATTTTGGTTCCGTAAACCTTATTATATATTCGATTTTGAAGAAGTTCTACTCTCCTATTACAACCCCAGCCGTATTAGATCTACAATATACGTAAAATGTACCTACCATCTAAGGCACCAATGCAGTGGACACTAAGGACACTTAGTAGAAAAACCATGATAGAATCCTGATTACACGGGCATCTGCAGTGGAAAAAAACTTAAACCCGTTTTAAATGGATGCATGAAAAGGCGAGAATCACGTATTGCTGCAACCTTTGCTGGCGCATGAACTAGGCAATCAATAATCTATTAGGAAGATTTTTCTCCAGAATGACTGGCTAGTGTGGGAGGTACATTGTACATGAAAACATACACAAACTCTTTGTCTCTGAAATATTTGCTGATGAAGGGTCGTCTATATACGAATATTATGTGACTCGCTTAGGGATGAATTAATAAGCCCGAAAACTTTCCAGTATTTACAATTCATTACCATACTTCAATTCTATAAATTGACGCTATAAATCATTGTCTCAGAATTTAACTATGGGCATGTAGCTTTTTCTCTTCGACTATGACACAGAGAAGTTTTGCAAGAATGTTGCAATCTAAGTTTTTGCGGTGGCCTCGCGTTTTGCATTTACGCTGAGGTTCCTTTTTTTACAATTTTTTTTTCTACTATTTTTTTAAGGCAAACTTAAACAATAATTCTTCCGCAGCCGTATATTCTTTCTGGGACTCGATCAGTTGATTTTTCCATGTATTGTTACATTTACTAACTACTTACATCTTCGATGCTGTCTTAATTGAGAGAAACACTTATACGATGGCATCCCAACCTAGACAATTGACTTCGCTAATTGACGTATATTTGACGTATTTGATATGTTAATGATAGTTATTCAACTAATGTAGAACTTACCGTACAATCGGAAAATTAATAGTTGCTCGCTTAAATGACTAATTAGAAAATGCTTATTGGATTAAATTGCTTCTTCCGCAGTTGTTCGGAATCCTTAACCAGAGTCGATCGCCTAATGGTTTTGGGTACATAAAATAGCTCAATTGACTCAGAATAACCACTGAGGGTATCTTTCTCTAGGCAAGCGACATATACGTTCTACAGTGAGTAGTCCATGTTTAACCAATTCATATATTCTATGTTACATCTCTATTTTACGGATTACGTTAAATACTGGCTACAACGTGGGGCCAAACTGGTTTATATCGATGGAAGAACCGTTTTTGGCATCGACTACTTTGCTGAAAAGCTCCACTCTAATAAGCCCATCGGCATCACCTGGTGTTAAAATTACATTATTGGAGCTTTTGTAGAATATAATTCCAGACTCTAGACATTTTTCGATGTTCAAATATATGAGAACGTTACTACTAGCTCGAATACCAGATATATCACTTATGTTTGAAGCGAAGTGGATATGGTTTCTGTTCATTTTGCTTAGGCCGCCACTATTGAATATCGATGGAAGTTTGTTTTTGTAGGTTCCGTGGTAGATTTCTTCGGGAATAGTCTCTTTTGTGAGCTGAGTTAGGTTTGAATCATTAACTGTTTTGATAGAATGGCCTTGATTGGCGCAAATCATTATTTCCCCTTCCTTTTCAACGATTGTAAACCTTTTCTTGTCGTTGTTTTCGACAATTCTACGAATATCATCGAGTGTTACTCTATTGGTTTTTAGTCTATTATGATTTAACAATTCATTTATATTTATATATCCAGTTTGATCGATATTTAGTTTTTCTTTCACAGCACCATGTCTTAATAAGTATGATAGCGACTTAGATATAGCTATATCTCGTTTGGCTGGAGGTAATGATGTCATTGTACTGTAACAATTGTAAGAAAAAAAATTGTGTTGGAAATTTGGTGGTGATTTTCAATCTCATCAAATCACCAAATGACATTTACTCTCTTTATATTGAAAATATTACGTACAACTGATTATATGAACACAATATGATGCAGAATCAAATATAGTTAGAGAAATACAGTTGTATGTATCAACCCTTTTAATTTATAAATACACGGTTAGAACCAATAAAGAACGGAATTTTTTTCAACCTCTATTTCACTACGATTGCTACATATCAAACAAAATATATGTTAAATGTACACCTATATTTACTATTACTTTCCTCTATTCATACTAATTATTCTTAGTATCTTTATTTACATGAAAATGGTCCCGATCTCATCTGTCTCTTGTTTTTGATTTTAAATCAGCTTTCAAATTCAAACCATGCAAAATTCGACCAGCTTACATCAAAAGAGTATCATTCTTCAGATCACTTTTTTATGTCACTGCATCTTTTGACCTTAGCACCTGCTAACGAACCCATTTCTGCTTTCGATTGTTTAATTGTTTCATTATCTCCTAATTCAGTACGATCATGGAATTTCAAGAAGTATTTATCATCTTCTTGCCTTTCACCTTGAACGATGTTTTTTACCAAGAACTGGCTTACTTCGTTCATTTTATCTATGGCTTCTTTTTGTTGTTCTTGGTCAGCCAAATTTTTATTGTCAATAAATCCTTGTTTTATTTGAGTTCTAGCTGCAGTTAAAACAGGTAAATCGTTTTTGAAAGCAACTCTTGTAGCTCTGAGAGCATTTCTATATGCATTTATAGCTTTTATGTTACTCATGTTTATCTTATTAATTTGCCTACATGCAAATAAATGATGATTATCACCAGAATTTTTGTCTTGAATTTCTCATCGCGAAGTGCTCCAATTTCCTTACTCTCGTCAATGTAAAAATTTCCGTGGCCTATATTTTAACTTATTTACTACGTATCTTGTTCACTATTTAAAAGAATGTTTATTTTGATATGCTAATCTATAATATCAATTTCTCGATTGAATAATTAGGAATTCTTTTAGAAATCTCAATGCCATCATCTTTTAGCTTTTTACCGGCATTATTCTGTATGGATAATATCGAATTCAATTGTTGCTGTTGGATTTCGTTGTTCAGTTCAATGATATTAGTACTCTTTTCTGTTGCTTTTTTACCTGATTTCTTGTTTTTATTTAATTTTCTTATTGGCTCATTAATTAAAATAGCTTGGTTTGTAAGAGTCAAGTTGTAGTTGTTTGCCATTATTGATGCTAATTTGTCCTCAATAATTTCGATCAAATTATTTACAGTATTCATTGACCAGTTAAACAAACCACCAACATCGATAATAGATTGAATCAAGTACCAACTTTGGTTATTATTAAGCTTAATCAAATTATTCAAGATAGTCTCTAAATTAAGATTGCTCTGTTTTGATTGTAAAATATCATTTAATTGATGAGTTATTTGGTTTATTGAAAACTCACTAATTAATCTAGTTATGACATCTTGGAAGATTTCTAAGTTTTCATTGTTTAATTGTAAAGAAATTTCTTCTATTGACAAATTAGGACATGTTATTATTGCTTGTCTCAATAATCTAGGTTTGTCAAGTTGCGTAAATAATGACAATAACCCTTTTGTATGCTCGTATGTGAATAATGGATGAGTCAAAAGATAAATCAAGGTATACTCAGGAATAAAATCTAACTGTTTATCAAATATCAAGGACAAGACCTTACTTATAAAGGTAGGGTCAATAACTCGATCATTTTCTACTTCGAAAACAGAAAACTCTACTGTTGGTGTGCCTTTTACTAAAGTTTTTTTGATAGAAGCCCAACTTTTGTTTTTCAAGTATGGAACTACGATTAATTCCCACTTATTAATGTTCTTTTTTGTTTTTAACTCCACTAATTCATCGTAAATCTCTTTTAATTCTTTGGATACCTTAGTGGATTCTTTGTCGAATGAATCATCAATGACATTGGTTAAACCTTTAAACTCGCTGGCATTTGTTTTCTTAGCGATACTTTTACCCAAGCATTCACTAAGAGTGTTTATTCCGGTATTGACATTGATGATATTTAAACTGGTATTCTTCTTACGAGCATTATAATGTAAATAAATAGCAAAAGTAGAACTAGTATTTGTCGAGCTTCCTTTAACTTCTACTACTTGCTTAACATAAATTTTATCCAATCTCGTATAAGTATCCAACAAACTTTGAAATTTAAAGTTAATTAAGTATAGCTTGCTTTTCCATGATAATAATAATCTGTCAACGCTAGGACAGATCAAAGAATAATCATTGATAGATTTGGTTGGAGCTTCAATGATAGAGTCAACTTTTATTGACTTCAAAACTTGAAAGTCTATGATTGAGCGTGAGCTAATTTCCAACGTATCGATATTGAATTCATACAAAATCCCTGATTGGTAGGTGAAAACGGATTGGCATTCTGCAAAGTGAGAAAATTGATTAATCTCGAACGATTTTTCATAATTCAAAGAAGTTAATTTATAGACGAGACTCCTTTCATTGGATTCGATAGTTAATAATAAATCATTATCATATTTAAATTCATGGTTTGAAATGAATTTGTAGTAAACTAATTCATTACCAGACTTTAGCTGTAAATCTAATGGTACGTCTTCGAGGTTGTCTTCATTAATCCTCAATAATTTGATTCCACCATTACCCAAAATAGCATACACAAACTTATCACACTTTGAGATCTTGACCCCTTTAACTTTTGAATCTAATTTAATTTCGAAATGTTCGGCCGTGTCATGATTTCTCTTAATTATTAAAACCTTGTAATTCTTACGCTCGGTAGTACCAACCACGTAGGTTTTGACTAAGTCAGTTGCATTACTATCTGTTTCTTGGACATCCATACATTCTACAATGGTGGATGGTGATAGTGGGAATGACCATACTAATTTTGGAGTTGGTTTTAAAATATAGCTGGAGATGATTGATTTTGATATACCAATATCAATATGACTAGTATTGGTTGAAGTTATAGTTGGAATCACAACTTGGTGGCATAAATCTAAGTCTGTTATCCTTGGTAACGATACCAACGAGTACAGATCTGATAATGATGGGGACATGGTTTAATATCTAGAATCTGCTTCTGCTTATTCTTCTTCCCATCGCTTTCTATGGTTCCATAAATTTTTTCTGTAAGTCATTGCTTATGTAAGCAATCAAAACCGTTTTTTTTTCTGTATGATCTGTGATCCATCAAGGCAAGACAACTTTTATTCAACTTTATTGCATTCGTTACTTTCCAAGATTTGCATACATTAGAATTGTCAAGAAGTCAGTGATGTAGTTGTAAAAAAAATTTAAACGAAGACATGGTTTAATTTAATTTTACCACCACAAGTGAGCATTGGATAAAGGCATTACCATAAGAATGAGCACATTAAAGTGAAATGTAGTCTTGTAACAAGCAAACAATTTCATCCGTGTCGTCTAGCGCATGTTTAACACGGTTTGTATGAGGTATCTTCACCGAAGTGATTCGCTTTGTTTCTAAGTGAGTTCAAGAAGAAACCTTTATTGGTCTACAGCAGTTTAATTAAATGTAATCTAATGTACATTAAGAAATGACTCTAGTATAACTCTATAAAATAATGATATGAAAATGATTTAGAACATGATGACAATGAAAGCAAACTGAAAATAAATAACCCAATATATTAACCCTGATAATGATTAGACGGATTGCAAGAATTCGTCATTGGCATAGTGGTAGTCAGAGACGACAACCTTGAATTCATCGGTTTCCTTGTTGTAAGATTCGATCTTGAAAGAGCTCAAGTCATCAACAACAATGTCAGCACCAGCCTTTCTAACCTTTTCAGGATCATAAGTAGAACAGATACCAACGATGAAGGCGCCTGCACCCTTACCGGCAGTGATACCAGCAGGAGCATCTTCGAAGACAACAACCTTGTTGTGGGCACCCTTGTAACCTAAGGTATCTCTAGCAGATTGGTAACCTTGAGGGTGTGGCTTACCCTTGGTAACCTTTTCAGCGGTAATAAAACAGTCTGGCTTTTCGATTGTTAATAATTTCAACCATTTAGTGGCCAATGGTAATGTACCAGATGTCACGATAGCCCATCTTTGTTCACCGTTTTCGGTTTCTTTCTTGGAGAATTCGTCAAAAGATTTGACTAATTCAACAGCTCCAGGAATTGGCTTAGCGAATTGTCCGAAAGAGTCTGGAATAGATCCTTCCCATTCGGTGACTTGTTCTTCAATAGCATCTTCCGGTGACCATTTTGCAATCACATCGAAGGTACGACATCCATGCGAGGTCTTAATAATTTCTTCTGGGTTGACGTGTGGTCTAGTCTTACCGAAATCTCTCCAGAATTCTGAGATAGCTCCGGTTGAGTTGACTAATGTTCCGTCACAGTCGAATAAAGCAGCATTAACGTAGAAGACAGCTGGTTGTTTTTGAATTGTCATTGTAATTTATATTATTATTATGTTTGTATTAAGGAAAGTATTGAATACTGTTTGATTATAGAATTTATTTATTCATTACGAGGGGGATTTCCATGCTATTTATATTCATCAATTAATTCCCTGAACAAAAAGAAATGTCTAGTTTATCAGCTTCAATTACACTAAGAATTTTTTTGTTATCATCATCTGATTATGTAACGCCGTTTTTATGAATCTATTACGTAACGATGCTTATTGATGCGCTATATACGCTTCATTCCGGTATGTAACCGTATAATACGCTCTTTAGGTTATAATTATGTTCCGGTAAACAGAAATTAAAAATACCATTACGTAATATATCGGAACTAAAATCACCGAAACAGGTAATTCACGGTAGATTTTGTAATTTTATTTCTTTTGGGAACTGTTCCGTTTATTTCTTTTTTTGTGTCTAACACCCAACCGTTAGCATGAGAGTTTCTTTGATTAGATCTAATTAATGTGTGAGGTTCGGAAAAACCATAACACGGGCGATGTCAAAATTAGGTTTAATTTTTTTGGACTTCTTGGATCAAAGATAGATTCATGGCTAGCTGATCAATAGCCATGAATCTTGGTCGAGAGGTTAACTGAAACTTTGGGACATTTACGTAAGGTGGTAGGGACGCATACCAACAACAATAATTCTGGACCTATTGTGGGCACAGGGTTAATACAGTAGTGACCCAATAGGAACGTGTAGAATGTCTTATGATTCTAAAAAACCATTTTATGGGCCCAAAGGAGGAATAAAATACTACTGAAAACAAGATGGCTACGTCAATATGACGTAGTTGAGCGAAAGAGTGCGAGTGAATTTTATAAATGACGTCACTTCGGTTTTGTGGAACTGCATACACGGCAGGCTGTTGGTCGTTGGGGTCGGATGGGAGGGACCGGAATAATCAAAATAAACCGGGCTGAGAACCACATGGACAAGATCTGAGACGGTGTTAGATGATTCAGGTATTTCGGGAGCACATAGTCGCCATAAACTATGTAAACAAGTACTGAATAGAGCACTGAACTTATTGTAGCAGACATGAAGGGATATCTGAAGGCAAAATACACGAGTATTTTCAGAGGATAGGTATTGATACAATATACAGTGTTGGATATAAGACAATATAGAAAATTTACAATAGACAATTGTGAAGAGACAATCATAGATTGTTAAAGATAGAGGGGACACTGGGGACAGTAGCATAGATACAAATACTCGGTAGTCAGGTCAAGAACTGGCAAAGGAATCGTATATGGTAATCGGGGTTCAATAACAGATGGGGGCTAATCAAAATGTAGAACTATGAAATCTAGAATTTCATATCAGTTGTCATGAGCTGAACGATAGTAGGAGGAAAGGAATTCTCTGTTAGGTCCGAGATTTTAGAATTCCGTAATTTTGCTGATTTTGATTGAAATCACGAAAATTCGCAGCCACTAGAAAAATTCTAGTGTATACTGAACAATTACAATAACTATATATACTGAATATATTTGTTAAGTATATGGAGGTGATACTACTAATAAGCAGCCTAGGTTTCTTGCTTTTCAACTTTGACATGAATATAGATGGAGCGAACCCTGTCCAAATGTTTACTGACGATTTATGTACTTCATTATATCAATCAATTGTTCCTCCGAGTTTCGCAACCCAACAAGTCCCAAACTTACGGGAGAATTCTCAAAGCTCTCAGGCGAATTATATTGCTTATAAACAAATTCATCCATTTTGTTTTTTGGTTTGTAGTCTTTTATTGGGATATCCTTCTTCAAGTCGACCTTAGTAACCGGGAAAACTAACACCGGATAGTCTAATAAATTCCATTGGGCAGTATACCCCCAGTATTTAGTGGTTCTATGTTTGGCAGCAGGTCCAGGGAAAACTGGGGCAATTAAGGCATCCATTGGGGCAGTTCCTTCAGGATTATTGAACAGCAACCAATGTTTTAAGTATTCCTTCCTGTACTTTTGTTTTTCTAGATTCCACTTCCATATTTCTTGTACTGTTAACCTTTGCACCGTGTCATTTCCCAAAATCCATTCTGTTTGGGGGCACATAGGCTCACCTGTACTTTTCAATGTCTTTCTAGTATCGTCACCTCCATCTTCAAAATACAAGGTTGAAATAATCTCCCAAGCTTTCTGATGATCAAATGGTTCAAACTCAAAAACTTCTATATCATTTATGCTTTTCAACTTTTCGCACATTATATCAAGAGCTCTTGCTACCGGAGGATGAGGTGTAACTACATTATCAGTTTTAAGAATACCAATACGATAAGGTGCTTTTCTTATGTTACTCCTCCATTCGATTGAAGTCAAACTGGGATCGATATTCCATGGTTTTTCTTGCACTACAGTTTTCATTAGCAACTCTAAGGTATCCAAAGACCTTGTCAATGGCCCTGTTACTGATAATATTGATTCAGAACCCATTTGGCAAGAAAAATAATCACTTGTTGGTATCCTTCCAACTGTTGTTCTCATACCATAGATTCCATTGAATGCTGAAGGACATCTAATTGAACCACCTATATCAGAGCCGAGACCAATAGGAGATGCATGAATCCCATTTATTGCACCCTCTCCTCCCGAGGATCCTCCGCAAGTGAGTGCACTGTTAAATGGGTTTACAGTCCTACCATGAGTGAAAGACTCACATTCAAGCATCATCAAAGACTGTGGGTTTGTAGATCTAACAAAAGGAACCGCTCCATTCTTAATTAAAATGTTTACAATATCGGCATTTTAGTCAACAACCCTGTCAAGATAGCAGAGTGAACCATGAGTTACAGAATGTCCGGTCAATGGAATCATTTCTTTGAGAGAAATTGGTAAGCCAAACATAGGACAATGACTTACCAATCTGTCATTATTTTCATCTAAGTATCTAGCACGTTTCAACGCTTCATCCGGGAGGAATTCATAAACACAATTAGTTACTTTAGATGCGATTAAAGCAGCATGAAAGTAGCTTGTGAGGACTTCAACACAAGTATATTTTCCACTTTTGACATCCTGGATTAATTCGACGGGATCAGCCTCAGTAATTTGGGCATCTTTCTTTGATAACGTTTCGTAGTATTCATGAATAGGAAATTTAGCAGGATTACCAAAATCAGTCACTGATTTTCCGATTGCACTTGGAAGCTTGTTAAACGCTTCTAAAGTTTCATCACTATCGAATGGAAATAATTCCAACGTTCTACTTTGTGATTTGTTAAAAATCAGCTGTGCCTGCAATGCTAAGGTCTTCCAATCTGTAGTCAACATTATGAAATGGCTAACTGCTTCGGCTTACTGAGGTATTTAAAATTAATAGAGGCATAGTCTATTTTTATATCTATCGTACTAAAACAACTTCTACTTTACGAACTAGGATGGTAAAAATAGCCGGCAAATTATTATTTGAAGATGATCTCATATAATAGATAAGACGCACCAATTTTTGGGGGTGTTTTAATCAGCAAAATCAAGCATTTTAAACTTTCGTTATATGCTTGCTACTATTATAAATTATCATCCCTGTATTTGGTTGGCCAACCTAGTTTAGTATGATTTAGTCTACATAAAGGTAATTTTAAAGTTAACCACATGTAAGTCAAATTGGTCAGCTTTAAGAGATATCTGAAGCCAAGTAAAGCAATTGATGAAGTTAACTTTATACATGACTGTATTGATGCAAATTTAGATCACACTCTAAGGTTGCACTACATACTATCCCCAAATTTGAGGCGTCTACATCTCTTTATCTTGGTATCTTTTATCTTTTCAATGTTGGATCACTTGGTACTAGACTATTCGCAGCCGCCAGTAAAAATCACGATCAGTACAAATATCTACGTATTCTAATATTTACTCTAATTCATGGTTAATCTATATACTTGCAGTGGCACATAATTACTCTATTTTAAGCAACTGCATGCATTATTTTTAGTTCAATGGAAGGGATACTTTGCATTTCTTTGACATGAACTGAAACCTAATGTGAAGAGAAGCGAATCAATCAATACGTCAACACATTGAATATGCCAGTCTACATTAATTTGGAACACTTAAAACGTAGTAGAATTATGTATATAAAATGTTTTCCCCATTACTTTTTTCTTTATAAAACTTAAATTGATGAACTCACTCAAACCATGAGTTATTTATAAAATACAATATAAAATATAAACAAAAAAGACAATGATGATTAAAGCTTATTCATTATTATTTTTTCCCAACTCAAATAGATTAAATGATTTAGATGTAACCAATTCTGTTAGCAATATCTAAAGCATCGTGGTCAGCAGTTAATCTGATGTAAGCCTTCTTGGTACCGTTTGGTCTGACTAAGGTGTTAACGTATTCGACATCGACATCGTATAATTCCTTGACAGCGGACTTGATTTGGTGCTTGTTAGACTTTAAGTCAACTTGGAAAACTAAGATGTTACCGTCTTCAACCTTCTTCATAGCGGTTTCGGAGGCGATTGGAGAAACAATGATCTTGTAAGCATCTAATCTGTTGTAGTGTGGGACAGACTTTCTAGAGTATTTTGGGGATCTAGATAATCTTAAAGTCTTTGGTCTGTGGAAAGAAGTGTCGGTTCTAACCTTCAAAGATTTTTTAGCATTAGTACCCTTTAAAGCAGCTTTCTTAGCAGCGGAAGGCTTAGATTGAGCTATTATATGTTAGTATTCGTTTCCATATTCTATTCGAGTTTCATATAGTGATCCTATTTCAAGTCTAAATTGCCTGCGAGCCATCTCAATTTCGTTATCTCATTTACTATCAACTCTAAACCCATTTGTCGACATCTATCGACATCCCGGTTTATCACATTCTCTTTACCGTTGCTTATTATGCTAAAACTCGACTTTTCTGCTCTTTATCGCTCTCTATGGTTGTCTCGTACCCATGATCATTTTTCACCAATATTCATGTACAAATTCTCTTACATCCCTGGCTTTCTATTCTCTCATTGATCACTATACTCTAATCCTCTTATGATACTGTTCTTATAGTTACTTACAGATTGGAGACATTTTTAATTAATCCTAAGTTAGTCCTTAATACTTTGTAAAAAGCTTCAACTTTTCAATTTTTTTCAACTGAGGAATTGAATTTTTTGTCTAAATTTTCACACTATAAGAAGAAAGTATCACAAAAATGAATTCTCAATTTTGTCCTCACAAAAATTTTTCTCTCCTGGAATAACCATCAGGTGTTAAAAGAATGCTAATAGGGTAAAAGCCCTATTATGAGGTGTTTGGATGTAGGTCAATTATGGTGTAAGTGTTTGGGTTAGAGTACATACTAGAGATGCATTGGATGAGATACGATAGATGATGACATTGTGATAAGCTCATCCTGTAACTATGGAGTAGAAACCGTGAAATCGTGAATATTGAATGATTATGTTTATATAGATTGGTTGCTGAAGTTGGGGAATTAGATGTTCGATTAGATGATATGGTAGCTTGATCGACATGAAAATTACACGATGGTTCAATAAACTATTTTTTCATTATTATATGATAATTATATACAGAGAACCATCGGGATACCGATTTATGAACTAGTTCTTACAAACGACGTAATTTCTTAGGACGCGAACCACCGAACTGTAATTTGGTGTTGTCACTTATTCTAATGATGTTAGGCTTGACCTTCGACCCTTCTTTACCTTGTAATGCGGCCAAGAACGCTTCTCTGCCCTTTCCAAAGTCCTTCAAAACCAACTCAATTTTGTCGTTTGGTCCGAGCAAGTTTCTTTCTTCGATTAATTTGAACATTCTGGCACTCACTTGGTATCCGGCTTCGTATTCGGATCTTTGGGCTTTTCTGAATCCTAGTTGACCCGCGGAAACGTGGATCTTAGTGTGATGTGGCAATTGTAAGTAGTATAACACCTTTTCGTTGTAAGTCAAATGTTCGTTCTTTTCCATGAAGTCCTGGTCTTCCACCACGGCCACCAACGATAATAAAGTGTTGTGTCTGTGAAATGAACCGTAGAGCTTCCACAAAACAACTTTTTCATTTTTGCGTCCTTTGAATAACTGCTGCTTCATGTTTGGGTCTATGATGTTGGTGATTTGATGCTCTTGATGTTTATTGGAGCTCATCGATATTGGTTCCGATCTTAACATGCTGCTGCTCGATAACGATCTAAACGCAACAGCAGGCGCAAGCATCTTAGCCGCTGGTATCCTGCCAGCCAATTTGGTGCTTCTGGATATCATTCTTTGCCCGTTTGCCCTATAGTTTTGTTACTCTACTCCAACTGCTACTTTTCATATAAACTTTTCACCAGGTCGCTGTTCTCGTGTATTACGTAATCTTCCTCCTTAGCTTATGTAATAAAATTCCCGTAGTTCGTCCTGGCCAGTTCCCAGCTCAATCCACCAACTCCATGGCTCCCAGCTCAATTCCATGCATCAATAACCCTTCTATGCTCCATGATGACCCCAGATACTTGAAATCTCTTTCGAGCATAAAAGCGCCCAATAATCACCCTAAGAATAACCTAGCGAAAGCTCTGACGAGCTTATTCCCATTTGCGTTTACACCTATACACACTTATTCGGCCAACAGATGCTATCGCTACTTGAAGTTATAGCTAGCATATACCGCTTATGGCTCGTAGTCATATAGTCATCTAATTGACCTATTGTTCAAAACAAATTTATAGCATTTATATATACTGCATATAGTCAGGACCTCCCCCTCTTCCTAAAACACGTCGCTCTGGAAGATACGTAAACCAATCTGTTATTACTGTTAAACATCAACACAGGATTAGTTAATCAATTGATTCTTTTAATAGAGGAAGAAGATATCCGGTGTGACATAACAAGTCATTGAGTTGGTATATAGAATAATTTAAAAAAATTAGTACCTATCTGGCAGAAAATAATACGGTTAAAAAAACAACAACCACAGTACAGCCTAGACGCCAGTTGTTGAATTTACAAATATCACCGAGTAACAGCACATTGGACCACGTCATATTCAAAGCATAAATATATTTGGAAGGTTATAAGGCATTAAGCTTGATCATCTATATTGAGATCTGATAAACACCAGTTGACTAGTCATTCACACAAGAAGTGTATAACTCAAGAGTAATAAGAACAATAGAACAGCGAATTTTGAACAGTTAAAACCCAGAAATTGCAATATGAATCACGCAGGACTGACTAATAATACATTCAATGAATATGTGTTAGACCAAGTCGTAGAGAATGCCTCATTACAATCGGACAGAATGGTGGTCCGAGAATATAAAAGGATAGGGGAAGGAGCATTCGGAACGGTCGTAGAGGCAGTTTTGAGAAAAGAGTACAAGAAGGATAGTGAGGAGGATAGAGAAAAGCCGTGGCTTGGGCCTTTTGCTATCAAGAGAGTGCCAGCACAGACGGAATACAAGAGCAGAGAATTAGAAATATTGAGAGTGGTAAATCACCCAAATATTGTCAGTTTGCGGTACTTTTTTGATAAAAAGAGCTCTTCTGATGGTAAAATCTATCAGAATTTGGTGATGGAATGCTTACCATCTAATTTGCAAAGTGAAATCAAATATTATAGACATTCAAAATATACCATACCATACCCCCATATGAAGACATACACATTCCAGTTAGCTAGAGCGATGCTTTACTTGCATGGGTTTGGAATTTCACATCGTGATATCAAGCCTTCAAATATTTTGGTAGACCCAGCAACTGTCACATTAAAAATATGTGATTTTGGAAGTGCTAAAAAATTAGAACCAAATCAACCATCGGTCAGTTATATATGTTCCCGATATTATAGAGCTCCTGAATTGATTATTGGATGTTCGATTTACACAACGAAGATTGATATTTGGGGTTTAGGTTGCGTAATCGCAGAGATGTTTTTAGGTAAACCTATTTTCCAAGGAGAATCTCCTCAATCCCAATTGAAAGAAATTTCAAAGTTATTGGGACCCCCATCGAAGACATTCTTCTTTAACAATAATCCAAAGTATAGAGGAAACATGTACACAAATAAGTTATTCTCGTGTACTGTTGAAGAAAGATTCAAGCAAATTTTCAGCAACTCTCCACCTGATGCTATTGATCTATTGATGAGGATATTGGTATATGAACCGGAAAAGAGAGCAAGTCCTAGAAGAGTATTATGTCATCCGTTTTTCCATGAATTGAAGAAAGATACTTTCCAAGTCTATCCAAGAGGTTCTTCTGAACCTATTAGATTGAATTTGTTTAATTTTAGCAATTATGAACTTGAATTACTAGGCCCCTTGAAGGATGAATTATTATCTTCTTAACCGAAAGAGTTAGAATTTAATTTTTGTGTATATTTATTACTGTTACGTGAACTCTCTAATGATCCAATTTTACTTCGATGAAGTGTATGCTGACCTTTTTTTTTATTACTGCTTTATTTTTATATTTATTACGGTGACTACTGATTATTTATGACCTTACTGCACTTTCTATCTGTCAGAAATGAATTTGCTTGAATTTGTATTAGTCTAGATTAAATTTTAAGTCTTATGCTACTTATATAACTTGAGTGAATGTACATCATCTATAATGCTAAACTATAACTATACTCATCTTCAATGTTTTGGGATAACCATAATGAAATACAACTTAACATTATACAACCATTGCAGATTATGTTCGAAACACCCATACCTAAAGTTGGAAATCCGTAATGCTTTAACAAAAATTTTAATATGAACACCATAAAAGAACCTGCCAATCCTCCTGCCAACAAAGAGAAGCCACAGAATAATATTACCCTTGCCACCCATGCCGTACTATTCCCGTTCGAACTTAAAAAGGAATTATTGGAATCATTGAAGAGATTAGCTTTTTCAATTGAATTAACAATCAACATACCCAAAGTAGAGCAAATAAAAGGAATCCAATCAACAAAAGTAATATGGACTATAGATGCATTAACAGTCTTCGAGTATATAGCAGCATCAATCATAGACCAGAACCCGATTGCGTATAACGCACCTGCAATATAAACCCCAAACGATTTCAATTTAGCAGATTTTGGTAATCGTAACAGTGCTGCATTGAATCTAAACAAATTAGTCTGTTGTTCCATAGTAATTGATAAATATATATATTTGTGATGTTATGGTAATTACAATAGATAAATGCTTGAAGGACTCCTTTGTCTATAATACATGTCATTTCCCTCAAATCTATGAAGTGGTTTTGTGTCACTTTCTACAAATTGAATGCTTTTATACTACTATCTACTCTATAGGTTATATGCTGTACATATAATATATAGTTAACTGCTTGCAGGTGATTCTGGTAAACTATTTGTATCTTCTTTTCTTTCTGTAGGTTTAAAATATTTCGGATTCATTTCCATTATACTTATAGTCCCATTTTTGCTGCAACATGCAATTATTCTTCCTTCATCGTATGTATCAATATCAAACACAGGTTCATCTGAATTTTTAAACTGGTAAGCTATCTTTTTGGATTGGACATCCCAGACCAATATCCCGGATTTATCAGAGCCTGAAATTATCAATGGATCTTTCGTTTTCGTAATAAATTTGGCACTGCAATTATACACTTCACTTATGGGAATTTCTCCGCCATCTATGCCCAAATACGTCTTAATAACTTTATTATTCATGTAATCCCATAATCTCAATACACCATCCAAACTTGAACTCAATATATATTTACCATTTGGTGAGAACTCGACGTTTGAAATAGGGAAATTTACAACGTCAGCAGTGGATGCAGTTGCAGTTCCATGACTCGAACTATTATATGTTAAGGTTTTCAAACACTGGCCCGTTTCTAGATCGAACAATCTCATTAATCCGTCATACGATGCACTCGCTATCATTGTGCTATCTGGTGTTAATGCTAATGACAGTACTGGATCTGAGTGAGCAGCCAATGTCTTCAAAGTTATTCCTGATATTATATCCCAAATTGTTATGGTTTCATCTGCGGAACCACTGATCAATATATTACCTTTCAAACTAAACTTTACAGCTGTTACATGATAAGTATGCTTTTTAAGTACTTTTAGACACTGCTTCTTCTTGATGGACCAAAGCCTAATCGTAAGGTCGTCTGAACAAGAGGCTATAATATTAGAGTTAATTGGCGAAAACTCAATGTCTGATATTCCTTTTGTGTGGCCTATTAATTCTGCAAGTAATTTTCCATCACTTAAATTAAATACTTTAACCGTCGTGTCTGATGATCCTGTAGCGAATTTGGTCCCATCTGGTGATATTTTGATAGAATTTATGGAGTATTCACTTTTACTGATTGAATACTTTTCTTCATACAAGTCATCCATTGGATAAATAGATCGTCCCGCATCATTATCAGTCGACAACTTCTGTCTCTTCAAAGTTGATTCAGCCATATCATAATCCTTTTCATCTCATATTTGTCTTCTAATCAGAGTTTTGATCGTTTTGTTTAGATAACTTAGTGACCTGTATATAAATAAATTTATAATATCTCTAATATTTTCCTCTACCTTATTGATAGAAGACAATGAATCGTATGAATGTTTTAGACTTATATGGGCAATGCGTTATAGACTGTAGATAGTTCTTTGAAAAAATTACCAAGTACTTGCTTTAAAAAGAATGAAGAACTTTACATTGTATGGATTAAGCTTTTTTGATAAAATTATGAAATTTTGCAACTATTATGAATGATTAAGAATGTTAGAGTTTATCCTAAAAGTACACAAGTATATTTAATCATACTATATACCTATTCATGCTGTTTCTTACCTTACGAAGGTTTCTCAGTCATTTTATCAATCCATGTTTCAAACAAGCTATATTCAATTTCATCGAATTGACTAAAAGATTTATTGTTTAACGTAGCCATAGTGGTGGTATCGGACATAGTCTTTAATGTGCTTAATTTGACATTCAAATCCGAGGGAATAATTAGCTTTTGCAACATAGAGCGAGGGTTATTTTCTGCTTGCTTTTCTGCTGGCATTTTTAAGAGCTCCTTCAAAAAGTATTTCATATACTGGCAAATTAAAAGCTTATTGTAAGGCGTATTACTTGGCTCAGAGTATTGAATGAAACTCACAAGTTTTAGCATATTATCATTAAGAGATACTAACAAATCGTACTGTTGTGTAGACAAGCTGTTCTTAGAGTCTAGTTTTTGAAACACCTTGTTTAATATTTTATGGAGTTCAGGCTCAATTGTTTTCTTTAAACTCTCCTGTTTCGTATTTATTTTTGCTAATGATTGATAGTTGATCTTAGGTAATGGTGGACCCTGCTTGGCTTCTTGTTTATCAGAAGTAGGCGACAATGATGATTCTCTGGATGACTTCTGTGACACTGTAGGACTAGGAGGAAACTGTACAATTGGCTTCTCGGTAGTAGAATACTGAATCAGACTGATGTCAAAATGAATAGTTTTTTGTTCATCCAGTTCGACTTCATTCCATTTTTGCTGATTGTTTCTCATTTCTGTTGGTACGTAATAATTTTGCTTAATGGTGACATGGTTCTCTTGATCCCATTTTCGTTTCTTCGTTATAAGCTTTTTGACCATCTTTTTTTGGTCGTTAAAAGATGCAGATACGTTTGTTATAAATTTATGCTTTAGTAATTTAGTGGCGGAAAATCTTTCCTTAGGATCAATTATAAAGCACAGGGACAAAAAGTCCTTGAATGAATCGGATATTTCAAGGTCATCCAAACCTATAAGTTCAGTAAAATTATTTTCATAATGGCATCTCGAAATTTGTCTCAAGGCCTTCATTGGAGTGAAATGATTTTGTAACGGAGGTTTCCCTGTGAATAATTCATAAGCACAGCAGCCTAAGGACCATATATCTGCTTTAAAACTATGACCGCCATTATTGTTCAAAATTACTTCTGGTGCCATCCAATATGGAGTGCCAACAGTTGTATTTCTTCTTGAGAAATTCGAAGACAATTGAGTAGAAACCCCAAAATCTGTTAGTTTCACCTCCCCTGTTTGGTTAAGCAAAATATTCTGAGATTTCAAATCTCGATGTATTTTACCTTGGTCATGCAAATATTCTAGGGCAATTAGGATTTCCTTAGTAATTATCAGGATTACATTCTCATCAGTTACAGCCCCAGGTTTCAATAAGTCAAAGAGTGATCCACCGTTTACGTATTCCATTATTACCCATAATTTGTAATGTTTAACAAAACAGCCATAATATTGAGTAATTTGGGAGAGTCTGCATTCCGATATTATCATAATTTCTTTATTAACTTCAAATAAGTCTGTTTGTTCATGCTCCAAATCTATTTGCTTAATGGCTACCTCTTCGTTAGTCGCCTTTATTACTCCTCGATATACTACACCGAATCCACCCCTACCAACCTCTTCACACACTTGTAGCTCATCTGCAGATTGTATCCTTATTCCCATACCAACTGAGAATGAAAAAGAATAGGCTTGATAAAGAAAGATCGACCATGAACTTATGAAATGTAAACAAGTCAATCGTTATGAGCGCGATCGCATCAAATATCAAAAAACGATTTTGAAGAATTAGATGATGTAGTAACTTCTTCATACAACGGTTAAATGAATCTGATGAGAAAGGTATGGTTAGGGGGTATCCGACCAGTCTATTTGCGTACAAATACACCAATAGTATCCCAATTTCGAGATATATATAGTGTAAGGACGTTATCGAATACAAGGCGATGTCAAAATACAAATTCAGAAGTATTCAATGATGTATTATTAATGAAAGCTTTATCTACAAACAAGCAACACAGTGAAAATGCATATATAAAATGTACAATATTTGACAGTAAAGGAAATATAGTAGTGCATGGAAAAGACATTAGGCGGCTGCAATTTATGAAAACTCACAATTTAGTTCCTAGAGACTTTAGAAAGATTACTAGACATTATCATGGCAGTAGTGCCTCATCAATGAATAACATAAATGTCGATATTGTGCCATCGATAGTCACCAGAGGCAATAGTATTTTGCTTAATTTGTCCAACATAAAAGCGTTGATTAAAAGTGATACGGTGGTGATATTTGATAGCCTTTCAAATAGTTCGGGTTCCAGAATGAACGAATCACACTCCCATGGATCGCTTCTTAAAGATATGAACGAGAAATTGAAGCCAAAAAATGAACAAGATGATTTACCGTATGAATTCAGAGCACTCGAGTGTATATTAATTCATGTTATGTTGAATTTAACTACAGAGATGAATGTTCATAAAACTGTACTACAGAATATTCTATCGAGATTAGAAGAGTCTATAGAAAGAGTCAAATTGCGGTACTTATTAATACAATCAAAAAAGATAGCACAGTTTCATCAAAAAACGACTTTAATTAGAGACTTGCTCGATAACATATTAGAACAAAATGATGAATTAAATGCATTGTACCTTACCGAAATTTCAAAGGGAAAGCCACGTTTACAAGCGAATCATGCAGAGGCGGAAATGTTATTAGAGTCGTACTATAAAACTATTGATGAAATTGTGCAAACTGTTGAAAACTTGAGATCTCAAATAAAAACCAGTGAGGAGATTATCAATATTGTTTTAGATTCCAACCGTAACGAATTAATGTTGTTAGGATTAAAGTTTTCCACTGGCTTATTATCGATGGGTTGTGCTTTATATATTGCTGCATTATATGGTATGAATTTAGAAAACTTCATCGAGGAGACTGAGGGTGGATTTGAGCTTGTTGTTGGAGGAGGTTCGATTCTTTTATTAATACTTTTGTTATTCAGTGTAAAGCAATTGAAGAAAGTACAAAGAATTACTATGACTGGCATGGGAAGAGAAAACTCAAGGATATTGGTTAAAGAGAATAAAAAGTAAATAGATGTACAGGGCTAATGACTAATGATTTAAATAATATTATACATGATGTTATATACATTTTTTTAGACACTTAAGTTAACTATTCGAATTCAATATCTATATTCGGGGCTAAGAAGCTAGCGCTGGAACTTCTTGCCAGATTGGTATCATCATTCACAATTTTTTCTCTTCTTTTATTCACTTTCAACTCCCCTCCACCTGTATGAAGTGAGTTGTGTGGTGTATGCATAGGTGAATTAGACGGCGAAGGATTTGGGGTAGGCTTAGTCCTAAATGGTCTTAAAGTAAAGCTATCCCCTCCATTTAATGAATTGGGAGTTTTTGGAAGAGTATTGACAATATTCTTGCTTGTCAATGGTTCCGCTTTTGGATGTTGTGCAATTTTTTTAACCTGTATGTTTAGGGCCTTTTTTTCATTCTCTTTTTTAGATAAGTAGTTTTTTTCGTGTTCGATTAGGTTGTTGAGTAGTTTAGACCGAACATCAATATCAAGCAAATCAACTAGAATAGTATTATATGTCTTTAAAGGAGGCTTAAATCCAGAAGAATGTTTAACTGACGATGGCCTTAAAATTAAATGAAGAAATGGAATAGATCCTATCATTTCCATTGAATTCAATTCCATAGCTATATCATTCAACTTTGCTTCATCGCTCGGCTTTTTAAGTTCCTCAGATATTTCATCGGCAAAACCAAAACCAGGCATTTGACCTAACTCAAATATTTCACAAATGTGTTCAATGATCCAAATGAGTGAGCTTAAATTACTTCTTGGTATTGAGCTTAGCAACTTCGCAGTTTCATTCCTTCGTTTGTCTATAGCTTGCTCATCAGATTTCAGAATATCATCCTTATAGTTACTTAATAATGAGTCAAAGACCATACAAGGTATCAATGAGTCACTAATTTCCAATAGCCAGTTCTTCAAAAAGCTGATTAAGCTACTGGTAGGTAATGTACGTAAATAAGAAATAATATTCAAAGACATGTCCTTATGAATCTCTAATTCCTTTGAAACATCAAGTGCTGATTCGGGAACGTAGACATTCACCCTATTAATTATCAGTTCCTTAATGGCCCAATTACATTGATGGTCTATTGCACTTAACCAGCATTTCTTGACTTCTTCATTATTTTCTTGTTCTTCAATTAAATTGATGATTCGATAAAGAAAAAATGGCAACGAAGATATGCTCAATAAATGATTAGGGTTTTCTTCAGACTGTGCTAATTGCGGCTGTAGTGGTATATCTTTGTATAAATTGAACTGGTATTTCAAGTTTTGGAAGTTCTTATTTGACTGAATGACACCGAATTGGTGGTTCGCCAAATGATTTGGCGAAATTGACGAGGGAAAATATATACCAGTATTGAATTCTTCTAGCAATTTGTTAAACTCATGAGCATAATTAGCTGTCGAGTTAATATTTACAATATATTCTGATGTCAATTTGTGCAATCTTGTACTTGTTGTTAATGAAAAATTATATATAATTTCATGTAGTTTGGTCAAACTCTTGAATACTAGTTCGATTTTCATTTTTTCAAAGGTTTCTAATGATAAGGACTTCTCAGTCACTCTTAGATCAAGCAAATGTTTCAAATCTTGCAATTCCAAATAGCTTTCATTGTATTTTGCTTCTAAAAGTTGCAAGTGCTCAGAATAGTTATTCTTTAAGATTGATGATTTGACACTATTAAATAGACCATTAAATCTTTTGGATGTATTTTGTGCCATACCATTCATAAAGTTACTCGTGGTATCATCAATAGTTAATTTTGGGATCTTTGTTGTTACATGTTCGAAATTTTCCGTTTCTGATGAATCATAGTTTGCAATTAGAACGGCAAGATCAGACCATTCAAACCACATTCCCTCACTCTTAAACTTCTTAGACCAGATTCCCGTGCCTAGTATTAACTTTAAATCAAGCAAAGATTGGCCGAATTTTTCCATATTCATACGACTAGGATTCAAACCAAAGGGTCTGTGTTTTAATAGAAAATCACATAGCTGATCACTACTGAATATTTCATTCCTATACCCGGGTAAAGGTATTTTTCTTCTTATCGTTGAAATGGATGCAATCATCTTTTGTGATAATGAGACTAAATCAGACTGTTTTCTAGCTTTAACTGTTCCAATCACTAATGGAAATTCAAAGCCAGAATCTTGTAAATTTTCATGTTGAGATGAATTGGAGAATGACTCGCCTACATTCTCTGAGGAAGAATTAGTAACACTATTATCACTATAAGGCGATATGTCTTCATATGCATCATCTTTTTGCACAGTCTGTGGATTAATTCTAGAAAACTCCTTTAATCTCAAGTATTCATCGTATTCCATTTCAATTGCTTCTATCTCTTTAAATGTCGTATCATAATCGCTGATAAGTTCAGCAAATTCTTTTAAGGTTTCTTTTATCTGGGGTTCATGCTGTTTTATAAATTCCGTAATTCCCTCTAGAATCTCACGATCTATGACAGATGCCAAGTTGATTAGAATATGCGATTCATCTGATATATTTTTAACACAGAGTTCGAACGCATCAGACATGCTTGTGGGATGAGGTTTATCCTTTTCAGATGTATCTGTTTCATTGGAATCAAGTGTTTTTACAGAGTTTAAATTACGCTCAGCTTGCGATACGGATCTCTTCTGAAAACCACCACTAGCTTTCCTCACACCACGATTCTTTGTTGGAAAGCCTATAGTTTCTTTAGATTCTACCGGCCTGAATCCACTTTCGAACGAAAATGTTTCAATTCCTAGCCTATTCAAATATTCACTATTAGAATGGAAATATTGCATGTAATTGAATATGAGTTTTCGTAATTCATGAAGTTGCTTTATAGACCTTAATGATTGTTGAGTCAATTTGTCAATACCTGATTTATAGTCCGCAGACCAATACAAGTTAGAAAACCTATTACTCATTGTAATAGCGATAAGACTCCTTCACGGTATTACTTTAAAGCTGTTTAATGTAAAAAGCATATTTCAAATCTATAGTTTTAAGTAAAGTGCGCGAAGCATGGCTTCGAGCGTGATTTTAACATAAACAACGGTTAATAGTGATTTAAACTAGATAGTAAGAGGTGAAATGAGTACAGATCCCTTGCAAAAAGAGATCCAGGATATAAGAGGGGATATCCAATCGCTACACCTGGAAATTGATGTACTTGATAAGGAGTATTTGAATTTACTAGCTCAGGTCCAAGATCTTGAAGAGTCATCGAGACGAACTGATGAAGCCCATAACTCACAAGAAATACATGGCTTTTCAAAGGCCAATTATGATATAGATGGGCCACCAGTAATAGAAAACAATTGTTTTGATGAGTCGATTCGAAAATACTTTACGAATGTATTGGATGATGTGGAAGAAGAAAGTACAGAATTGGTAACGAAAAGACAAAGGTTGGACAACATCGCTAGTGATTTTAAAGCAAAATCAGAAAAGATTCTTGAAATGAAGCAAAATATTTTATATGAAAATATATTCAGATTTGGGGGTATTACGGCTTTTCCATTAAATCCGTTTTTGTTTGAAGAACACGATGAAATTATAGGTTTACGGTTTGATATTTTCTCTCATTATGAAAGTAAATTTATGACACCACATTACGTCATACTAAGAAAGATGAAGTACACTGACAAACGGCAAGAGACAACTATGAAGTGGGAGGTTTATAGGCATACGTTACCAGTCTATGTACCAATATCCGAATACAGTGAATGTCTTCATGAAGAAGATGAAATAGCTTTTGGGAAGTTCACTCGAGACATCAGACATCATTTGATCCAAGTTCAGTACAAACATGACAAGTTTGATTCTCTTCAGAATATTAAATTTGACCATATCTCAAAAAATGGACCTACAGAAAGTAAAGCTATTGTTGAAAAACTTGAAAAAGATTTGCAATGTCAAAGAGTAAATATCATTTTACTGAGGCGCTATTTGAATAGCAAAAAAGCTTCCCAAATTAATCTTGTTTGTTCCAATGATGAAATAAAGGAAGCAAATTGTATTATTGCTGGGCTTGATCCAGATGACAAAATAATTATACAGTGTGAAAGCCTATTAAAAAATTGTGATTTCAAGGATTTGATCAGGACTTTCAAGACAGTTACAAGTCATTTAATTAAGAGCAAGAAACTCTGAGTATTTTCTGGTAAGGTGCTAATTCAGTTCTCATATTATAGATCTACATAATCTTATAGATAATTTTAAAACATATATTTGAAACGTAAACCACATCAAAAAACAAACTAGAAAAAAAAAAATTAAGATATACATATAGGAATAAAACAAAAATTTTCTAAATGTATTGATAACTTTAAATCTACATTTTTGAGTGCATGGGACACCCTAAAATAAATCTATTTTTAAAAAGCATTACCAAAGCCAGCTCCAGTTGGTTGATAACCTAATCCAGTAATACTTTGATTCATAGCTGGGCCGTTGGTTATCATTAATGGTTGGCCAACCGGGTTTTCTTCTTCTTCCTTCTCAGCTTCTCTTCTTTTCTGCAAATCGCTGTATACTTCGTTAAGTTTCTTTTGGTTTTCAAAAGTAACTGAAATTTCATATGGTTTGATAAAATTACCCAAGTCATGCAACCACGATAATTCAAGTACATAATCATATTCAATAGTACCGTAACAGGTATACAATAATGCAACAAAGCATTCACGATTACCAGTTTCAACAAAGTAGTCTAACAATTCATGGGCAATCTTGGTTGACTTTGAAACAGCAGCTGTTTTGATTAAATCTGCCCACAATTTATCGTTCTTCAAGATAGAAATTGATTTAGTAAATTTCTTATTCTTGGTGTATAATGTTGCAGAGATTTGCCTAAAGAAAATAAGATCATGATTTTCTAATCTCTCAGCTAAATCCAATGAGTTGAATCTATTATTAGATTCATTTTCAATAGTCGATCTCAAAGACTTATAATCCTCTTCTTCAATTAATAAATCATGGTAGGCACCATTGACCACTGAATTGTTCTTATCTAAGACAGATATTAAGAAAGGCTTGATTAATGGCAAATTATCAGATTTAACAAACATTCTAACCACTCTTGGCAAATCAAGCTTAGGAGTTAATACTGATAACAAATCAACTAATAATGAGGGGTTTTCATTTATATAAAAGTTAATAGCCTTGTAATAAATCTCCAAGTTTGATGCTTTGACAATAATCTCCTTGAAAGAGGAATGATCAAATGCTACTTCTGACTTATCAATCATAGTCAAAGCAGCATTATCCCATTCTTCATAATGGCAATACAAGAAAATCAATTCTGGATATAAATGAGCTTCTTCACAAGCAGTTAAAACTTTAGGAATATTGATTCTGGACCAGAACAACTTCAAGTGTTCCATAACTTTTTCAGGACTATACTTAGCATACAAGACAGCCAATTCGGTGAACATACCCATGTGTGCTCTTTCTAAACCTAAACCACTTTCAAAGAGAGCGAATAATTCATTGAAATAACCATTCTTTTCATAAAGCTTAACTAATTCAGGAAGTTCTTCGGCATCGATGATCAAATTCAAACCACAAATTTGAGCCAATCTGAATTCTTTGTTTTCAATACAAGCGTAGTTAACTTGTTTCCAAACACTTGTGTTAGATGCTTTTCTTGCACAGTCAACGGCCCCTTGATAATCCTTCAAGTAAACTAAAGTAGTAGCTAATTTAGAATACTTAGAAACATTTGAATATAAAATTTTAGCCGCTTTGTAGTTCTTGGCCTCAAATAATTTATCACCAATAGCTTCCATATCGGCAACATTTGGACCACTTACGAATTTCTCAATGTCGCTTAATTTACCAGCATTAGCATAGCAGTTAATAAGAGCACCATCTATAGCACTTTCTCTTAAAGTTTCTCTAGCCATATCTAAGAATGGAATCAATTCCTCTTCTTTACCAGCATGTTCAGCAATTTCAATGACTTGTTCAAAATTGCCTGGGTTTTTAGATTTAACATATGAGTCAATAGCTTCTGGAATACGTAAACCATTTAATTGAGCAGTACCTAACTGGTACCACAATTCAGATACATCGTATTTTTCTGCATATTGTTCACCTCTGTCTAAAGACATGATATCATCTACCAATACCTTCATTGCATCAGTTCTCAATTCGAATTTATCATAAACTTCAAATGCTTCTTCATATAATTGGTTGTCAATACACAATGGAGCAATCTCTTCAGGGTCAAATTTATCTAATTTTTCGATATAGCCCATAACACGCGAACTGTCAGCCTTGATAGCTGTTAAAATCAACAAACCTTGCAAGGAAATATTATCATTGAAAGGAGATGTTTCCAAAATAATCTTCTCTAATAATTCGATCAACTCGTGTGGTAAATCATTTTCCATAAATGCTTTAACAGTTATTGAAATTGGTTCAGGATCATCCAATTCTGGAATACCTGTTGCAATAACTTGATCGATTAATTGTCTTCTATGAGTATTTTCTTCTGCTAAGACCTTATTCCATAAATCAAAGTCAGACTTGGCCAATAAATATCTTGCTTGGTATTTATACATCTTATTTTCATTTGTAATATTTATCAATTCATCGTTATTACCACCTTTGGAGTAACAAATGTATGCTAAGTATGGATCTCTCTTCTCACAATACTTACCAACGGCTAGAGTATCATAGTTTGTATTATCTTGTAAGAATTTTTCAGGGTTATTGTTAGAATCAATATAAATCTTAGCCAAAGTGTTGAAAACTTCTTGATCAGTAGATCCGCCTTCTAATGTCTTTTCTAAGAAAGGTAATAAGATTTTGAGTCTGTTTCTCTTTTCAACTTCAGCAACTAATTCTTTGATAGGAACACGTCCTAAAACAGATATTAATAAGCCTTTGATGATATTCTCATCACAGTCTACATCTAATAAACCAGCAATTACTTGCGGTGTATTAGATGGGTTAACTTGTTGAACGTATACCTCAATGAATTTAAAGTACTTGTTCTTATACAAGAATAAGATCAAGTCGTGAACAAAATTGAATCTATCACAGACAATAATTAAAGGCAATTGATCTTCTAACTTAAATTCCTTCAAGAAGTTTTTAACTTTTTCACCATTGTAAACGTTGTTATCTCTGACGACTCTCTCAATTTCCTTAGCCTGATTCATTTTAGCAGCACACTGAATGTACTTGAAAACAACATCTGGATCTTGAGTTAAGTTGACTATAGAAGACAAATAATAGTAGGCACCTTCGTTACATTTATAGTCTTCAAAAATTTTAATCAAAGTCAATGGTCCAATTAAATCAGAATACTTGGTAGCAACTTGAATTACGATTTGAAGGTTTTGTTGAAGATTGTTACTTAACAATTCTTTCAAACATGCAACAGACTGCTGAACATTTAATTGACCAAAATAAGCAACCAACCAGTCATTTGGCAAGACATTAGTATGGACAATAACTCTCTTAATATCTTTCAAATCATCATAGTGTTCTAAAGCCCTTTGGAATAAACCTGATTTTTCACATAACTTACCAATAGTTGGCTTGTCATAATGACTGAACATATTATTGCCCAAAATGGCATCAGCAACCTGTGGTGCATGCAACAAGTTAGTTTCTAAAACCTTGGTTTGTAAGTGTCCTTCTGCTGGTGAATCATTCTTTAAAGCGTCTAACAAGAAAGCAGTACCTTGTTGAATATAATTCTGCGAAAAAAACAAGTCAGCAATATTTTCAATCTTCAAGTTTGTATCTGGAGAGGCCAATAATGATGTTGCGAACTCGCTTGCCTTATCAGGATTAACTCTGACTAAATTTTGTATTAAATTTGTATAGTCAGGTTTGTACCCAACTTTTTCACAATAAGGCATAATCTTATCAAATTGGCCTAATTCAGCTAAGCAAGAGACAACCTTAATATTAACATTTGCTCTAATGTAGACCGCTAATGCAAGACCAGCATCATTATATGACTTGACAATGTCACCTAATTCCTCTGAGGATGTTAACTTATCTTCTTTCAACCATTTTTCGAACAAAGGCTTACGATCTTGCTGCAACACTGGCTTGGCCAACTCAATGGATTCATATTTATTCAATGTACCTCTGTCCAACAAAGTTGAAAAGTACTGCAAAATTGGCGAAATCTGACCAGGCTGAGGAGTGATATGTTTCAACTTGTTGATGGTATCTTGAGTACGCAACTGTTCAGAAGATGCTGCAACTTTTGCCGCATTGGTGTAATCACCTTGGTTTAAATAATTCTGGAATTGTTGAGTGAATAGATTTTCGGCTCCTGGGAATCCACCACGGGATGAGAGAGACAACGCTAATGGAACATTAGATAACTTCTCCAAAACATATGGAATAATCTTAGATTGAGAAATTTCCACACTCAAAACTTGACCAGATTTGTTGATCGTTATAATACCCGTACCATCATTATAAGGTGCTGCAGTGAAAACTGGATCAGCTGTTATTCTATTAACAAATAAATTGGAACCTGTTTCCATATCATATAAATGAATAAAACCATACTTCGTTAAGATGTAGACAATACCATATTTATCAGAAGCTTGTAAACTAATTGGAAAGTCATTAGTGGCATCAGGTGGGAAGAAAATATCAACAGATTTCTTGGAGAATTCTGGATTACCATCTACGTGGTCAATTTCAATAATATGTAAATTACCTTGACCTTGAGCATTTTTGTTACCCACACAGAAGACTTTAGTAGGATGCAAAGCACCGTTTAACTTGACTTGTCCAAATTTACAAACATGACCTTCAATTGCTTGAGACACATTGCGTGACTTTGAAAACAATTGGATATGACCAGCAATACGGCCATCTTCCTGAGCTATACCAGTAACCGCAAACCAGTTCAATTGAGGTTCAGCAACGAAGTTTATGATTTGACAATTGTTTAATGTATGATGTCTGTCGGTCAATTTAACTGGACCGTCATTACTGCCGTCAAATATAGACCAAGTATAGATACTATTGGCCGTAACAAGACCTAAGTTTTCGTTGTCTAACCATTTCCAGTAAACAACTGCTTGGTCCATTGTAAATGACTTCAATCTCTGTTTAGTACCCAAATTGAAGATTTGTAACGTGGTACCATTGGCTCGCAAGGATATAACAAGTTGACCAGGATGCAAAATTGCACTATCGGCACTCATATTCTTTCTGGTAACAGCATTGTTGTTTTTCAAGTCAATGATAGCAACCGTATTCCCCAGCGGTCCTTGTTCTCTCACACAGACGTAATGATCCGATTCAAGAGTCGTAGATCTAAAATCAAGTGAACTTTGTTGAATACCCAATTCAGTCAACTGAGTTAACTCAGTGAAATCAATAGGGATATCATTAGACATTTTAATTAATTTCAATTCCTATTAAATATAAGTAAAAGCCTTGAAAATTTATCAAATACTTTCGAAAAAAAGGGGTAGTTGAAAAATCGTTGTTAACTTAAAAACAAGAAAAAAAAAGAACTATAATAAAATTATCAACTATGGCGATTAATTGATTGATATGATTGATAATAATTATATAGGAATTCTTTCAATTGATAACTATCTACTATATACATTGTTGTTGACCGAGTTGATCCAATTCGTCCACGCTGGCAAACGACCAAGGTTTTGATTACATAATCAAATAGGAATTATACAGGTATCATCAACCACCAAGAAACGAAACCACCCAGTAGAGAGAAACAGGGCAGAAAAAAACAGCAGGATACCCTGGGGACTATATTGGGGGACGCACAGATAGTAGGACGTCTTCAACGATTTTATTGATATAATTTGAAGCATTCGTATCGGTTTTGTAGTTTTCGAGATATTTCTTAACGTACATCCAATCACTTCCATACCAATCTCCCGTGAGCATGCTTATTTCCAATTGCCTTCTATATTCCAAGTCACTATCAGTGGCACAGTCGGAAGAAGAGTTAAAAATGCTGTCTTGTTCCCAGTCGATGAGCCAGTAGCCAATTTTGCGCATGGCAATTTTGCAGTAATCAGGAGTCACGAAGAGTCTATCCGTACCGTGTTTCTTCCAGGCAACCATGCATTTAGCTAGGTCATTCATTGAATCTATAGCTCGGGATGATAATCTGGCGTGAATAGGAGCAAGAGAACATAGTCTATGGTTTCTTGCGTGCACTATTAGCGAATAAATGTATCCTTGAATTTCGGGAGATGCATATACTTGGGGCCTGGTAACGTTTCTAATCTCGAGAATCAGCCCAGCGTAGTTATCACAGTATTCTGTATCATCCTTCTCGTCAGCTGGTCCTCTAAAGTGGAAGTTTTGTACAAACCAAAACTTCTCCTTAACATATTGGTAAACTTTGGGTTGCGCATGTTCCGATTCAATCAAAGGAACAATCGTGAACAACTGGGGCTTCCTCACCATATAACTCCCAACCTGCACCCGGGTCAGTGGATTCCTTCGTGCAACAGTTGTATCGTATTCGTCAATTTGATTTAACAACGGAAAAAGTCCTACTTTCTGCTGCTCGTGCGACAACTTTTCCATATTTTTCCAAATAACCACATTCCTAAACCCATATTCATTCATATTTTCGTCCCAATATATCATCAGCCGTATTAGCAGATCAATAGAATTATTATCTAATTCATGCTTTACATCAACTTCGCATATGTCTTCTGGATCAAATTGGCATGACTGCTTTAGTAGAGCACGAAACAAAAAAACAGTATTTTCATAATCGTTGGTCGTAAGAGCGAACCTTCTTCCACCAATAAATGACAATGAGAGTGCAGTATAGACGTTATTCATGACATAGTGTGTATTGCTCTTATCGCTATTACAGCATATATTAAATGATGGATTTAAAATGTCGCGAGTTTACTATCCTTTATACGACATTATAGGAGGGAATCGCGACATACGCGTCGGTAAACTTTTTTGTTATTATTTCGATCTTGAAATCAGTCCTTTGTTAAAAAAAAACAAGGCTTCTGTAAAGAAATCATATAGCCATTGGAACTACTTAAGCAGAAGTATAAACTGCGAGATTCTAGTTTTATAATAAGCTGTTTGCGAAAAGGATTTGTTATATTTCCAAATCATATAAATTAAAGAAAAATATTTGATCGAAAGACGAAGCTATAGCTGTTTATTTTGGTACAAACGAGGATCGATTTAAAGTTGGAATTGCACATTTAGCGCTGCTAATGGAACCCAAATTACAAACGTTACCGCAATACTTTAAGACGGAAACCTCACCAATGATTCAACATTCGGCATTTCCACCGTTTAAAATCGAGCATAGATACCGAGGAGTTTATGAGAGGGCAGGGTTTGATGTTAATTTGAAAGGAGATTCACCCACATCGGAGATCAGATCTATGAAATCTCCTACGATGCTGAGATTTCAACAGCATTCAAATGGGGCGAAGTCTTCTAATTCGAGTGTACATTCCGGTAGTGGTTCAATGAAAAATGCCTATCTGGCTCCTGGTTCAGCGAAAACTTCCAAATCGTTTGGCGAGCTTCAAAAACGTACACCATACCCTGTTTATGAAAATAAAGTACACTCTGAATCAGAACCAAACACTAGTCAATTTATCGCAAAATCTCCATCATCCATCAAGTCTCACGAGCAGCCACAAATTGCCAGACCTGTAAATCCTGAAATTCCTGTAGTCCAGATTCAACATTGTGATGCAGCAGATAATACTGAATTACCACCGCCTAGTAATAATGGCTTCACATTTATGCCTGTATCAACTCAAAATAAGAACCTAAAGAATTTATCACTTAATTTGAATGATTCGCAGACTGACAAAAGTGATAATTCACAGGTGAACGAAAATGACAACGATTCAACTGACAACGAGTCGTATGATACTACCAGTGAAACATCTGTGAACAATCATTATAATCAGATCAATGATGCCGGGTCTAGACGTTCAAGTCAATCAAGTATAAGGACTACTGAATTGATAACCCCTGCACTGATGCAGTCCGGTTATGGCTTGCCATCACCACCTCCAACTTCGAAGAGTTTTGAATTGCAGCCTGACGACTCCTTGATAAAGAAACAAAGATTATCCTCAGCTTTAAATGAATTTAGAAAAGACATTGAAGATCATAAAAATTACGTACCAAAAACTCCATCAGTACCAAACACACCAATATTTGGAGATGCTCCTCAATTATCAACGACATTACCACCAAATAGGGTATTAGAACAAACTGATAGTACTCAAAATCCAGATAACAGATTTTCGTACAATCAGAATTATGTGAATAATACTAATGACGTTTCGTCGACACAGAATATATCCTTGGACCATACTAATGACCCATCCAATCAGTTTCAAAATTTTAGAGATCAGCAGTTAGCTGCAGATACTCAATTGAATGACGAGTATCAAAATTTCTTACAATCAGGCGGAAAAATCCAACCCAGAGCAAGTCAAGTTTCTATGGTCAGCTCAATTTTATCTAAGAATTCAGATTATGAAAGGGATGATGGCGCAGACGAAGCAATGGAACGCCAGTTACAGGCTTTGAAAATGGGTGAAAACAGCAATGATAACACAATAAATGAGACTGTAAACGTACATCACTCGAAAACAGCCTCAAGTGACTCTATACATAATTCTTCATCTTATGGTACTGTTCCAAAACGAAAGTCTAAGGTGATAGCAGCAGCCATTCCTACAATTAACATTCAAAACATAGATGAAGATGATTCCCCAGTAAGCGCTAACAATACTTTTGAAAATAACACACAAGATTATACATGGGAATCAATAAAGCCATTATCAGTCAATAATTCCGAAAAAAGACAGTTAAATGAAGATTCTCATAGGGGAGTTATTGAAAACGAAACTAATGTTGATGCGTCTAATGATGGAATTGAGGTGAAGCCCTTATCACCCAAAAACCACCTTGTGGAAGAAGAATTGAGAAATATGAATTTTGCAGTGCAAGAAGTACCAACTTCTGGTAATGAGAATTATGATAACGAGGTAGAAATTCAAGATAGTTCTTTCAAATATCCATCTGGTAAAGGTCCTTGCCGTTCTTGCCGAAAAGAAATATCGCCGTTGAGTAAAGGGTCTCAAAAAGCTGTTTTTTCTAAGACTGGAGAATTGTCTGGTCAATGGCACAGATCATGTTTTACATGTGCCTATGCTGGATGTACAATCAAATTTAGTAAATCGATACAATGTTATGTTTATGACGATAATGCATTTTGCCATAACCATTATCACGAATTGAACGATACATTATGTCAATATTGTTCAAAAGGTATTGAAGGGGAATGTGTTGAGAATGAATTATATCAAAAGTGGCATTTGCACTGTTTAACATGTCATCAATGTAAAAGTCAGATAAATAAGGATTATTATTTAATTAATGGAGCAAGCTATTGTGAAGAAGATGCAGTGAAAATTATCAAAGGAGGCAGTTCGTACGAAGATCTGAGCGGCAAGGTGAAAACAGGTGGATTAACGACCTCGGACAAGGTAGAGAAAAGGAGAACACGGATTATGTATGTAGAATAAGTAACTTGAATTTTTTTTCAGATTTTACTGGAGTTTTTAGACTTAATTTATTGTGTATATTTGCATGTTTGCTTTATAGCGTTATTCTAATACAATATATAATTCATAAAGTTACAGCTTCATCGAAGAAAATTAAATTATCATAGTGTATTTATAAACCTAATAATCTCTATAGCCTTTTGTAGTTTGTTTCGAATTTTTGGAGATTTCTCCTAATCCTAAGTCGTCTACATCATCATTTTCATCTACTTCAAATCCGTAATTCTTATTTTGATCTTTAGTCAGATCCTGGATATTTTTGCTGTTGGCCACATAGTCTGGACCTGTTACATTTTCTTCTTCACCCTCATCGTCATCTTCAATAATAAAATTATCAGCATCATAGTCAGCAGAATTCAATTCCACATTATTCGCAGACTCAATATCTTCAAAATTACCAAATATTATTGCATCATCATGAGGAATGATACCCCTTTGATGGTAAAATTCTAGTTTTCTTTGCATTTTATTGTAAATTATGTATGTCGTTAATGACGAAGCAACGACTGTTATTATGATACTGAGTATATCAATCAAATGAGTAGACTTACCCTTTGTATTATCTCCTAAATCTTTTATTTTATGTCCAACAAAAATATGAATCATTAGTTTAGGCGAGGTGATTAATGATGCCAAAAAATAGGTCGTTGCTGGTAATTCCGGAATAGCAGCCAACGCACCATTCGACAAGGAATAAGGTAATGGACAGAGTCTTAACAATATCAATATAAAAAGACTTGAATCTTCTCGTAATATCTCTGAAAATGCCCTGAAGCTCTTATTTGAATTCATAAGTCTCTCTGCCTTGCTATGAAGCAAATATCTGAACACTAGGAAGGAACAAAAGGATCCTGAAATAGATGCACATGCCAACAAGATCCAGCCATGCAAAAACCCATAAACCATGCCTGTTAACATTGACAACGCAGAAAAGCCAATCAATGGTGGGAAACCAACCATAAACACAAGCGCAAAGAGCAATGGCTGGCCAAATTTCAATTCATGCCACTTATCAGATAAGATCACGATTTCCTGTATTATCAGTTTATGGAATATCATGACTAAAACTATAGCAATTGTATTAAGTACACCAACCACCTGCAATAATGCACGCTTCCAGAATGGCTGATTTTGATACCAATCCAACGTCTGCTGTCCCACATTTCTTACAAGATAAAGTTTATCCTGGATAATTTCGTTCATTCTAGATATCAAGTTACTGCTTTGAGGAAGCTCATTCTGGCCTTGGAACGGGTCAGAAGAAGAGGGCAACCGAGGCATATCAATTATTCTCTAATGTTTTTATTTATAGCAAATATTGCTGTCTCTATAGGGTGGATATGATATTAAGTCAGTACTGATTTTGCCCTGATTTTGGCCTCCATTCAATTTGGGAAGTCATGTGCCACACCTAAAGGCCTAAAACCAACTTTTTCATTAGTACACTGCTACAGTAGGGGTTTCAATGGAGACTTGTTCTGATACTCTCAGTATACTATGAGAGCATAGTCATACGTGTAAGACGCAAGAGTTTATAGGGGTTCATTACTAACAGTATTATTCCGATGTTTGCAATAATAACGTGCATTTTCGGTTGCATCAAACAAAAAAAATTCCGATACCGGGAGTCGAACCCGGGTCTGCTCGGTGAAAGCGAACCGTGCTAGCCGTTACACTATATCGGAGAATTGTTGAAGTTTTATATGAGGTAAATGATCATATTAATAAGTATAGAAAACAGTCTTCATTTGCTTCATTTACCTATTCAAAGCGTTTACTGCATTGTATGTCTGCTATAAAAACCAACAAGTTTACATAGATTGAGCTGATTTGCTCGTTGTATGGAAGATTTCAATTTACGAATGATTATAAAGGATGTGAAATTTGTTCGTAACACTTGTAATATGAACCGATGGCCGTATGCAACGTGAACAATGATCGCGATGAGGCTCAATGGAACCCAAGCCTTCACAACAGAAGCTATCCGGACCGAAAGCCTTCATTTAAGTCAAGTCTTAGGAGCATTATCAAATTTATCGAATTTATTTGACAGGCTTATATTTCTTATCCTATTTTTTGGTTACTGGGTATTTAATTTATAGTAATTCAAGCAGAAAGAAATTCGGTTCAAAAATAATACTTGTCCGAAATGAAATATTTACTATTTTTGTTTTCATTTCTAAGCGTTATAGCCATAGCGTTTTCATGGTCCCCTACAGGCGGATATGCTCCTGGGAAGGTTGATTGTCCAGACAAAAGTTTAGTTCGGGCTGCTACCGATATATCTGACGAAGAGAAAAAATGGCTAAAGGGCCGTAACAAAGTTACTAATGAGAACTTGATCAGCTTCTTAGATAACTGTGACATGAAAGATTTTGATGCAGAAAGCTTCATCAAGAATACCAGTAAACCAATCACGATTGGTATTGCTTTCTCTGGAGGAGGATACAGAGCTATGTTGAATGGGGCAGGGCAGTTGTCTGCCTTAGATAACAGAACTGATGGTGCTTCCGACAATGCATTAGGTGGATTGTTACAATCATCAACATACTTGGTTGGGTTATCAGGGGGAAATTGGTTAGTTGGAACCATTTCTTTGAACAATTTCACATCAGTTCAAAAGATTTTGAAAGACGGAAAAATTTGGGACTTAGAGCATTCTATTGTAAACTATGGGGGTTGGAATGTTTTGAGTACTTATGATTATTACAAGGGCATTTCAGATGACATAAATGCAAAAGAAGCGGCTGGATTTGAAGTGTCGTTAACTGATACTTGGGCTAGAGCTTTATCCTACCAATTCTTTACTAAATTAGACGACGCTGGTGCTAGTTTGACATGGTCGGGTATTCGTGATATGAGTCCTTTTAAGATGTATGAAATGCCATTCCCTATTGTAGTGGCAGATGGTAGAACTCCTGGAACTCAAATTATCAGTGGTAACTCATCTGTTTTCGAGTTCAATGCTTACGAAATGGGATCTTGGGATCCTTCTTTATATCAGTTTAGTGACGTGAAATATATTGGTACTGATGCCGAAGATGGCGAATCTACAAATGGTTCTTGTATTGCAGGATTTGATAATGCCGGTTATGTTATGGGTACTTCGTCTTCATTGTTCAATCAATTTGTATTGCAGATTAATACGACATCGCTTTCAACTACAATCCAGGATTTAATCAAGCATTTCTTAGAAAAAGTTTCAGATTCTGAAGATGATGTCGCCATTTATAAACCAAACCCATTCTATAAGACAGATGAAGCATCAGTCGAATCAATTGTGAAAAATGATACTTTATATTTGGTCGATGGTGGTGAGGATTTGCAAAATGTGCCATTGCATCCATTATTACAACCTCAACGTAAGGTTGATGTTATTTTTGCTTACGATAACTCTGCAGATACAAATGAGTCTTGGCCAAATGGTGCATCATTAGTTGCTACATACGAGAGGCAATTTTTGGAACAAGGTAATGGTACTATTTTCCCATATGTTCCAGATGTTAATACTTTCCTTAATCTCAATTTGACAACTAGACCAACGTTTTTTGGATGTGATGCAAAAAATTTGACTTCATTGCTTGACGATACATCGGACGAAGATTCCGTTTTTGATTCCCCATTGGTTGTTTATACTGCTAATAGACCATTCAGTTACTGGTCTAACACTTCCACTTATAAGATGTCTTACGACGACGAGGAAAAGAAAGGAGTTATACAAAATGGTTATGAAGCCGCTTCAAGATTGAACAACACCTTGGATAAAGAATGGGCTGCCTGTGTTGGATGTGCAATTATAAGAAGAGAGCAGGAAAGAAATGGCATTGAACAATCAGACCAATGTAAAGAATGCTTTGAGAGATATTGCTGGAATGGTGACCTTGATCCAACTGATCAACCAGGAGTCAATTTCACAAACACCGGTTTGACAGATGGCGATAACCAAGTATCTGGTGGTGGATCCTTAATATTCGCAAACAGATACCAAATCATGAAATCCATCGGCTATGCTTTATTAGCTACTGTTGCATTTTCAATCGCTGTTTGAGAATCTCTAGTTCTAAATTGAAATTGCTTTAGAATAAATAGAATTATGATTAGAAATAGATATAGAAATAAATCCACAGTATATCAAGAGATAGAATGTGTATCGTATCTTACTCCACCGTCTGCGAAACTAGTGTGGATCCATGTCACTCGGACTCGCGCTAATTAGTTAATGTGCAACAGTTTTGCATCAATTTATAATAGTGTGGAGGCTTTTGGACAAGTTTATGAAAAAGCGTATATCCCAATCATCTGATATGAACGTATCAAACTCTTGAAAACTCAGTAGGATCTTATTTTTTAATTTTTAAAATACCTATCCATGACTATCGCAAGCACAGCATTAATCGAAGACGATCTTAACTTATTAGTTCCAATTCACGACCCGTCGAAGCCACTAGATGTAAGAGACTTAACTCATATAAGGTCTTCACCTTACCTGGAGCAAGATCATTTACTAGAGCTTGCCAGTCTAAGCGATGAATATCGCGTTCTCGCTTTGGCTTTGCAATCATTTCTTCCTACGAATAATTACAACTATGCCTATTCAGCTTATCTGGACGCATTTAACCTAGACGTGATCTTAGAGCTTGTGAGGGAATATTCGTTTCAAATGAATATCGTATTTCCTTCCACTACTATTTATATTATTGCGTTCAGATCTGCTTTGTATGAAGAAATTCGAAACTCGTCTGAAAAACGTCAATTCTTGGCAGATGTCGATAAAGCATCCCATGCAGAAGCAAATGAATCAGGTGGGTTACTTAAATACTGGTTTGGAACGCCTGCAGATACAGATGGAAGAAACCTAGCTACCTGCTGGTGGAGAAGTCGACAAGATGCAAAATTGGGTGGTGGTGGAAATGCCCATCGTAAAGGTATGAAAGAAGTCAAGAGCTGGTTCAAGCATTGGCAGGTGGAAGAATATACCTTGAAGATTTATGAACAAGCTAGTGGCTTTTCATTCGATAAGGCCTAAGCATATGCAAAAACAAAAAAGCCACATTTGCTGCTGAGAGAAATGGAATTCCACAAAACCCTTCATCATGAATACGTAATCTTAATCAATAAGTTATTAGTAATAATATTTATATAATACGCTGCAGTCATCTCTGTTATAAGTAGGTTATAGTGGAACGGAATATACAATTGATATATAAATCGTATCATATTCAATAGAAGAAAAGTTTGAATTTGTATTCAAACAATATCACTGCAGGGTTTGATTAAGCTACATTATGTCTACATCGGTTAGAGTGAGTAGCGAAAACAATGTGGACCTGTCATCCAAAACTGGCAAAATAGTGGAAGAAGAATGGAACGTATCAGATACTGCTCTTTCTTCAGATTCCACTTTATATGAGAACTCTGGATTCAGTGAACGATACTTGGAAAAGTCCAAGTTGCTATCAAGTGCAATTGATGAAATCGGATTTGGCAAATATCAGATTGGACTTTTCTTCGTGGCAGGATTTGGATGGCTTTCTGACAATGCTTGGCCCATTGTGACTAGTTTAATATTACCAAGATTGACAGAAGTTGACGGAGTTCATGCACCTGTAGGCAAGGGTCCATACTTGACACTAGCCCAGAATCTTGGATTACTAGCGGGAGCTTTAGTATGGTCTTTGTCGTCAGATATAATTGGAAGAAGATGGGCGTTTAATTTAACGTTTTTATGCACAGCTATATGGGCGACGGTTGCGGGCTCATCCCCAAACTTTGCTGCTATTGGGGTGTTTGCTGCATTGTGGAGTTTTGGAGTCGGTGGAAATCTTCCTGTGGATTCTGCTATCTTCATTGAAAACTTACCTTCT
The DNA here is from genome assembly GCA_003708965.2 of Debaryomyces subglobosus. Taxonomy (NCBI): domain Eukaryota; kingdom Fungi; phylum Ascomycota; class Pichiomycetes; order Serinales; family Debaryomycetaceae; genus Debaryomyces; species Debaryomyces subglobosus. The sequence continues at coordinate 163,497 of PPOW02000014.1, read as the reverse complement.
CGCCAGAAGTACCTCTTAACAATGATGAGTGGGTTCTGGGCTTTAGGACAAATTCTTGCAAACTTGATTTCATGGGGGCTAATTGGGAATTACTCTTGTAATGATTCAGATGCAGTGTGTCATAAGGCAGATAACAAGGGATGGAGATACTTATTGTATACTATGGGAGGAATTACCTTTTTAATGTTTTTTTCTAGATTTGCATTCAGAGTGCTAGAATCGCCAATGTTCTATATGGCTAGGGGAGATGACGAGAAGGCAATCAGAAACTTACATAAAATAGCAAAAATTAATGGCAGGTCTGTTAGTATAACATTAGAGCAATTACAAGAGGTAGATAGAAAATACGGTGATCAAGAGATTGTTCCTTCTAAACATGCACATTTATCTAAATTCAAATTGACTCATATCAGAGATTGCTTTGCATCTCGTAAATCAGCCATTTCAACATCTCTTGTTATATTTACATGGGGTGTGATTGGTCTTGCATTTCCGTTGTATAATGCCTTTTTGCCTTCCTATTTGGAAAGAAATGGTGATGCAAATGAACCCCTACCAGTACATTTAGTGTACAGAAATTCATTGATAGTTGCCGTTATAGGTATTCCAGGCGCAATTGTTGCTGGTATTTGTGTTGAGTTGAGACTCGGTAGAAAAGGAACACTTTTTATATCTTTGATTTTAACTGGGGTTTTTCTTTACTGCTCTACGACTGCCAAAACGAGTAATGCTAATCTAGGATGGAATTGTGGTTTTAGTTTTTTCTCCAATATAGTCTACGGGGTTTTATATGCTTACACTCCTGAAATATTTCCTACAAAAATTAGAGGCACAGGCGTTGGTCTTGCTGCTTCATTTAATCGTGTTATGGGTGTATTTGCTCCAATTATCGCAATTTATGCTGATATAACAACATCTGCTCCAATTTTTGTCAGTGGTGCTTTATTTATTTTTGCTGGACTTTTGACATTACTATTTCCATATGAACCTAGAGGTAAATCTAGTTATTAACGCTGTTTTTAAGAAGAACTTATAATTTGTTCTGTGTATAGGTTAATAAAATTCGCAATCGGATTTAAAAGCTTCCGAGTAGATATTTAGGGCCAAAATCTTTTTGCTACTTTCAAGACTTTACAATTGTATGGTACTTGATTTATTTGACACACTTTAAAACAACTCAATTCTATTCCTAATACAATGACATTTACTACTGAACAAGAAATTTTTCAATTCCAAGGAAGGTTGTTAAAATTGTCTCATTCATCCCTGACTACGAACACTAAAATGGATGTGAATGTATTTCTTCCACCCCAAGCGTTGGAAAAACCTATCTCCAAAACTCCAGTTTTAGTGTATTTGTCTGGATTAACATGTACACCAAATAATGCTTCGGAGAAATCATTTTTACAATACTTTGGTACTAAATATGGATTTGCCGTTGTATTCCCGGACACCTCACCTAGAGGAGCTGGCATTACAGGAGAAGACGATACATATGATTTCGGTACTGGCGCCGGATTTTATGTTGATGCCACGGAGGAGCCATGGCTGAAAAACTACAATATGTATTCTTATGTTCATAAGGAATTATTAACTGAATTGGCTGGACAGTTTTCTCAGTTAGATTTCGAAGACAAAATTTCGATTCTTGGTCATTCCATGGGCGGATATGGGGCCTTGACAGGTTTTTTGAAGAACCCTGGTAAATACAAATCTGTCTCTGCCTTTGCACCTATTTCAAATCCTCTGAATTCTCCTTGGGGAGAAAAGGCTTTTGGTAATTACCTAGGAAAGGATAAGCAAGCTTGGTATGAATACGATCCAACTCATTTAATTAAAAAATATTCTGATAGCAACCAGCCTGATATATTAATACACCAAGGGTCCAAGGATGGATTTTATTACAAGGACCACCAATTACAGCCTGAAATTCTTGTCAAGGCTGCCAAAGAAGCAGGATATAAGGGCAATATTGATTTGAGAATTGTAGATGGCTATGACCATCTGTATTTCTTTATTAGTACTTTTGTTGAAGATCATGCTAAGCATCACGCTAAATACTTGGGATTATTAAATTAGGGTACAGTAGGAAATATGTATCTATACTCAATTAATAAAGGTGATTATGACTATATATTATGAGCAAATCTATAAACCTTCTTTAAACTTAGAGTTCCACGCGACGCACCATTTGACTTTATTTTCATTTAAATTATTAACATCTTTGACTATTTTAATTAACTTGTCACACATCTTAGTAATGTCCTTCGAGTTCAGTACACTTTCTTCATCAACTTCTTGGCCCAACATCAAATCGACAACAAGTGTATCTATTTTATTAACAAGCAGACGTTGTACTTCATATATATTGTTGATAACATCACCAGATGTTACTGATGGTAAAGATCTAGTAACTGATGTTAATAATAGTTTAATTAATTTAATTTTAGATAACCACAATTGAGCAAATTTAATCAATTTCTCTTTCTCTTCTTTATTTCCTTCTTCTTCTGCTGCACCATTTGTCGGAGGTACATTTGCCTCATCAGTTTCGTCATCACTGAAACCAAATGGATCATCATCCATATCGAAATCATCAGGGTTCTCGGCCCATTCTTCGAATTCATCCAACCCATCTTCTATTAAAATTATGCTTTGTTTTATTTTTTTAGACAACACACCCAATTCTCCGTCTTTGATTAATTTGGATAAGGCATCACAATTTGACCATATCTTCCCAACCGAAACTAATCTTCCATCAATTTCGTCGTCATTGTTGGACTCCAGAGCCGGTTGAGATTCTTCCCCTGAATTTACTTCCACTGCAGCCAATTCTTCTGCAAATTGAATATTGGATTCTATAAGCAATCTAACACCGTTCAAGATTTCCTTGTAGAACATAGTCGATATTATTTTGTTTTCCAACTGACTTATAAGTGAGATTATTAAGACTAAACTTTCAGATAATTTTTGCAACGTACTGAATGCAGCATCTGTTCCTTTAACAATAGTGTCAGGTTTGAAAACAATACCAACTTTTGTAGTATGAGCTCTAATTAGCTTTGCTAGCTTGTCTAACTCTTCTAATGGGTTTGAAACTTCTGCAGCTTTTACTTCTGAGAGCGAGTTACTAGAGCCTTCAAGGCATGTATGCCAATACTGCAAAGCTTCTTTAAAGGAAAGGATTAATTTCTTGAGATCAGATCTATCCTTCGCCATTTTTATTTTTCAATGATAGTATGATAGATTAATGTATCAATATTCTAATCGTTTATTTTTACATTCAGATGAGTTTAAAAAAATGAGTTATATACACTACTATTATTAAATTCGTAATATAACAGTGATCCAACCTAATAGTAGATCACCAGTCATCATCATCGTCTTCATCATCACTTGCTGCAACCTTTCCTTTTCTTTTATTAAGTGCTGAGGCCAATGCATCTGCTAAACTAGTTGCTGGAGCACCAGAAGCTGCATCAGAACTTGGAACACTTGGAGATTCACCTTTCGCCTCTTGTAGCAACACGCTAGGTTTCTCGAGCTGAGACTTGTCAGTCTTCTTGAGAGCTCCAATTCCAGCACCTCTAATTGAAGCCAAAAGAGCATCTCTTGAGGGATCAACCGACGGTAATGGTGCAGTTTCACTAGAACCATCCATATTCGAAGGAGGTAAGGGTGGAGGTGGAGGAGCGCCACCAGTCGCAGTAGGTGGTAATGGAGGAGGTGGAGGAGCGCCGCCGGTAGCAGTAGGTGGTAATGGAGGAGGCGGAGGAGCGCCTCCACCCGTAGTCTGAGGTACACGGGGAGGTGGAGGTGGATGTGAAGTTCCTGTAGAAGTAGGAGGGATAGGCTGTTGTGGTCTTTGTCCAATATTTTCGTAAGTCGAAGGTTGGCGAGATGGTGGCGTTTGTGAAGGTACCTGATTATGTGTAGGTGGAAGTGGGGGTGGATTGAATGCATTTTGGTAGGAGGATGTTGCTTGTTGTTGATCATGTTGCCCAGGAACATTATTGTTTCTAGCAGCTCTTGGAGGAGGGGGAGGAGGAGCGTTACCCCTAGCAGCCCTTGGAGGAGGGGGCGGCGGAGGAGCACCACCAGTTCTTTGGGGAGCATTTGGAATCGTTCCAGCTCTGGGAGGAGGAGGAGGAACCCCAGGTGTTTGGTTAGATCTCGAGGGGGGAGGTGGTGGTACTGGCCTTGCTCCTTGGGGAGGAAGGGCTGGCGGAGCATTATGTGCTTGCGGAGAGGGTGGTTGATTAAATTGCTGAGTAGGTTGTATTCCAGGGCCTTGATTTGGAGGACCTGGATGAGGTGTCGAAGAGCCAGGAACCGGCGGCGCAACTGCTGTGGCGGGAGGTAATCTAAACTTCGGTTTTGATTCAGCAGGAGAAGGAGAAGGAGAAGGAGTAGGAGATGGACTACGCGAAGCTTCTGTAGCAGGGCTTTGGCCGGCAGTCTGGAAATTGAAGTCATCAGTTGATGAATTAACCGATGGACCTGATGATTTCACTGGAGGTGGCGGAGGTGGAGCCTTTTTGCTCTTCGTCAAAGAGGAAGTGGATGAAACTCTTGCAGAAGGTTCAGGCACAAATTCATGTTTTTTCAGTAATTTACGAGGGATTGGAGGCTCTAAACCAACTAATGGGCCCCCTTGTTGTGCAATGTAACTCTTGATAAATTCTCTGTTATCCGCAATCATATCCTCAGTGATTCCCGCTGCTTCCAACTCTGAGTATAAAGATCTCCATTCAGGTGGGGGAACATCATCATAATACAAAACCCCCTTTGCTCTCCGTGACCGCTGCGCTGTATTGACATCCATGTATTCACCCCTTGGCCCTGGCATGTTGTGTCCCAGTGTGGTTGGGTTCTCCTGCTTCAATGCAATCGCATTTTTATTATTAACCGTCTGCTTAGATCCATGCTTTTGACGTCCCGTAACTCGCTTATAGAAATGGGAAGCATCATTTGTATCTTCAAATAACAACCCAACCAAACAATCCTCTATTTCAAATGTATGAAAAAATTTCCTATCCTGATAGTATTCAAAATCAATGTACAATTCTTGATCCCAGATAACACCCCTGTGTCCTAAAATATCAACTAACTTCAAAAAAAATGTATGTCCCACCAAATCATCAACTAAAACTATAGCTCCTAATAATTCTGTGTATTTCCATTCAGTTGGATCAGGATAAGCAATATATAATCTTGCTACAGTAGCATCAATGATTTTATTATTAGCTTTGGGAATGACTCTTTTAATCTTTTCCTTATCGGCTTTCGTCAAAATACCCATCGTAAGTTACCACTTATTGATTTTCTATCTAATTGACCTTTAGGATACCCGCTATAGTACTTTACAGAGGGTTGACTATCTCAAATAAAGTGTAACATGTAATATTTCTTGAACTTTGAGAATTTACATGTTAAGTAAAAATGATAATTTTTCTTGCTCGTTCAAGATCATTTATAGATAGAGAGTAAGGTTCATTACATTCAACGTATTAATTGGAGTAAACATGTCAGGTCGTCAAGGAGGCAAACAAAAGCCATTGAAAAATCCAAAGAAGAAGCAACAAGAAGAAGATGAAGAAGACGTTGCTTACAAAGCTAAGCTTAAGGCTGACGCTCAGGCTAAGAAGGAAATGGCAAACAAGGCCAAAAAGGGTGGTCCATTAGTTGGTGGTGGTATCAAGAAGAGTGCTAAGAAATAGATTCAATGGGAATTAGATATGATACGAAGTATGGCATGTACATGCCATTATTGATGTAAATGTGCATTTGAACATTCAATGTGTAGTAGTACATATAGTACATATAGTACATACAGACAGACTGAAGTAAAATATTTTTAGCTTTTTGAATAAATTGTAGGAGAGGTAAAGGGCTATTATTAGTTAGCAAGTGTGGAATATATATAGTAAACAGTAAACAGTTGTCAGGTATTTGTGGATAAAAAAAAGGCATAAAAAAAGGACGACCTCGGTGAGGGTCGAACTCACGATCTTGAGATTAACAGTCTCACGCCTTAGCCAACTTGGCCACGAAGTCATCTTTTAGAAACCAGCATATTTGAAATTAATAAGAGGTCGGATTTTAATTTCAGAAAGCATCAAGTTATGACTCGATCGACATGCCACGCTAATATTGCATTCATTCGCATATATATTATGATAATTACTGCACGATTAGTACAATGATAGAAGAACTACTAGGTCTAATTTGTCAAATAGAGCACAGGAGTAACAATGTCGTATTTGTGTGGTGGTTTGTACGACATTTCGTTATTTACCCGACATTTGTATTGGAACAAATTTTTTCAAAGTCGCTGATCGTTAAATATACTGCTAGAATATTCAAGGTATATCTTATAACACATAAGGGGATGCCATCGTTACAGAAATTTCATGCTAACGTAGCACGTCACGTTAAGCTGATGGACAAGAATTTATGTGCCAATTTAATCCGTCATGAATACATTGTTACGGGAAGAACAAAGGCTAAGAGGTCACAAAGGAAGATTGAACGTTTTTTGAGTAGAGCTGTTCATGAAAATAAGCAGATGTCAAATAAGAATGAAGAATTTAAACTCAAGAATAATAAAGCATTTTCCTTCTTACAACCCCCAGATAGACAAGAAGTCGGGTCAAAAGTGATCAATGAGTTGGTGAATAGATATCCAAAAAGAACCCATGGTTTTACCCGTATTATAAAATTGGAACCAAGATTAGGTGAAGATAAGGCTCCAATGTCCGTTTTGGAATTAGTAGATTCTGACTTCGAAATAAAATTCTGGTTCACAGCCAAGATAGTTGCCAGATTAGAATTACAAGGATTGGAATTGGATGATTTAACGAAGCATACTGTTTCTAAATTGACCAAATTCCGTGTGAATGGTAAGGATAGGTTTCGTGAAGCTGTTGAAACTGCCAAAGTTGAATTTTTCAAGTATGATCCGGAATCTGGCGAAGTTACTGATGCTGACATGAAAGAAAACTTAAAGAACTTGCCAAGAAACTTGGAATATAATGGTGGCTCTATGTCTGGTAAATTATTAATGTCAAAGAAATTTAATACCATTCCTAGACCAGAAGCTAAAAGAGTTGATCTTCCAAAATCTCCTTTCTTGTCATCATAAATTTCATTTTAAATATTTGTAATGGATAATTGTATATAGAATATAACCCCCCTCTATTCATTTACACAGAACTATGATCTAATGTATATTTTGAACATTAATAGGACTTGTAAATATTGTGTAATACATTCATGAGTATGAAAGTTTTCTCACGCATTAAAATACTCCTAATTAGTTATTATTCACTTTATCATAGATATCTTTAATGTTGTTTTCAAATAATAAAATACATGCAGAAGGTAAACTTGCATTGATTATTGGTGCTTCGCAAGGACTTGGGGCTGATTTAGCATTGAAGCTTTACCAGCAAAATTGTTCAGTCATACTCGTTGCAAGGACAGAAGCTAAATTAGTAGCTCAAATAGAAAGAATCAAGAGCTCCATTCCCAAAAGTAACGCCTCAATCAGTTACGAACGTTGTGATGCCTCGAATTATGAAGATTGTGTGAATTTGTGGAGTAAATTGGTTGTAGATCAACAGCAAGATCCAGACTTCGTATTTTGTTGTGCTGGATCAGCAATCCCTAAATTGTTCAGTGATTTGACCTCCAAAGACTTTACAATAGGTATTAATACCAATTATAATACCGCTTTAAATATAACTCATACTGGGTTCAAACAGGTTCTTTCCCAGTTCCCTAATGTTCCATGTAATCAATTTAAAAAGCGTCATATTATTTTTATTTCATCTGTGGTAAGCTTTTATCCATTTATCGGATATAGCCAATACGCACCATCAAAGAGTGCAATTCAGTCCCTCTCTACTATATTACGCCAAGAATTAGGACCTTTCAATTATCGTGTTTCATGTGTATTCCCAGGTAATTTTCAAAGTGAAGGATATGAGGAAGAGCAAAAGACCAAGCCTTTAATTACCAGAACAATTGAGGGTTCAAGTAAACCTATTTCGGGAGAAGATTGTGCAGAAATAATCCTTAGTAAATTGAACAGAGGATACGATACAGTTACTACAGACTTTATTGGGTGGTTATTAGGGTGCTCGGTTCTAGGAGTTTTACCAAGATCGTGGGGCTTTTTTCAGATAATTGTTTCGTTTATATTTCTGATTATTGCTCCAATTGCTAACTGGGTAGTTTATAGAGATGTACTTCACTTTTTTGAAACAAGGAATACAAGTGATGTTGACGAGTATGAAATTGTGAGTACGCATGATAACAAAAAAACTCTCTAATTACATTTGTATCAATAACTTCGGTATATATTTAACTTATACACTTTATGACAGGATTTATCTAAATAATCATTTTCATTTCTTGTCTACTACTGACGCAGCGACTTTGTCTGTTAATTCATTGAAGGTTTTGTCAGCTTTAATTCCCCATTGGTACCAATTAATTCCATACATCCAATTTACCATTTTAATTATTTCATCATTCCAAATATCTTTACATGTTTCTAATGAATTCAAACGTGTTGTAGTGTTATACTGGTTACTTATTGGAATGATTTCTCTTGTAATATCTCTGTCTGAGAGGATTCTATTATTTATTATATTGTCTGAAGCTTTCAAGTGAGTTGATACGAATTGCAGATTTTTACGGAAATATTCTCCGGTATAATAAGTTAAAGCAGAAGTTAATAAAACTCCACCTAAGAAACCATGAATCCTTCCTCCCATTTTGATCTGTTCAGTATTTGAATATTGGAAAAGAGCTTATTCTTCTTTGACCATGTTTTCCAATCATGCTGAGAGGTTCAAAGTCGTATGTCGTAAAATGTCGTTTGTAATAAACGACATTATATGAACTTGATCTAGAGATTCGAGACTAACTACCTAAATGGTTCACATATATTGTAGAATATTAGTAGGAATGGTTAATATATACATGTAATTATTGAAAGACGATTTATCCTCGACTTTATTGTATCTTTATCTCATAGTTAATCTTCGTTGGCATGGGCCTCTTCAATCGTCTTCTCAAGGGCCTTTCTCAAGAATGGGAATATTTCAACCTTATGCAAGACTACATTAGCACCTCTATTTCTCAATTCTTGGACTTCTTCAATAGCTTCTTCGGTGTCACGCAACAAGAATGGTAATTCTTCAACAACACCATTTAATGGTGCTTGGAACTCATCAGCCTTTTGTGGGTTATGATTCAAGTATCTCTTTAATTTCAAATTAGCGACGTACGATAATCCTTCAACAAACTTAACGTTAATATCTTCTTCCAAATTATAGTCCTCTAATTGTGGTTGAATTCCGAAGAATGCGTACTGCAATCTGATCAATTTTTCATTGAAGGAAACAATCTCAGAGGAATCTGCATTAATATAGCTCTCCTCGAATTTTGATAAATATTCCTTTTGTTTTTCAGTGAAAGTTTGAACTCTCTCATATGCTACTTGTCTTTCTATTAAAACTTGTTTAATTCTCTTTTGTGTTAAAGTCAATTTATCATCAAGATCATTATGAGCATGCGTTGATCTTTCGTTAAAAGAATCCGCCAATCTAACTTCCCTGGCTAAGATGTTACGTTCTTTGAGAATTAAGTACCATAACTTATGTAAATCTTCGAATGACTTACGACGCAATTCTGGTAATCCCCATGGACGTGATTGAATTTCCAAATCGACAGTTTCACGAAAGCATGTTTCTGACTTGTTACCGTCAGGGAAAAATGCCCACAATGGGTGATCTGGTGAGACATCAAAATTCTTGTGGGTTGGAACAATAGGTTCTCTCAATTTTATTGACTTTAAGTCTGTGAATTTCAAAGGCTTATTTCTAGCTAAATATCTTGAGCTTCCCAGAAGGAATCTTATTGAAAGACAAGAAGCCATCTCTATATGATCAGTATATTATTGGAGTGTTAAATTTATAATATTTAAGTCTATAGACATGATGAAAAATTTTGGTAGACATTTTCAAGTTTTTTCAACATGCGACATTAGACGACATCATACACGACATTTGTCTTTTTCATAGTATACGGTATTCATCATTAATAAAACCACTTACTTTTGTAAAGACAAGTAACTAAACAGCAGCAATGTCAACTGTAAGGACGGAACAACAACAACAGGAGCCACTCGACTTGGTTCGTTACCAATTAGACGAATTAGTCTTGGTTAAATTAAGAGGTGCTCGTGAAATGAAAGGTAAATTGCAAGGATACGATTCCCACTGTAATATGGTATTAAGTGATGCAGTTGAATATATATACGATGTTCCTGAAGGTCAAGAACCAGTTACTAAAAATACTGATATGGTTTTCGTAAGAGGAGATTCTGTGATTTTGATTAGCCCTGTGAACTAAACATACAAAGAAGTGTCAGTACAATAATATTAATCTACCTACCTAGCAAATTAATATAATGAAGTTCGATTTATTGAGTGGAACATCCATCTGTATAATATTTTGAGAACTCTTGGAGTTTTTTTAGATCTATAGTAATATATATTATTAAGAAAGGTTAATTATGTAATTCGTACATTGTCTATGACTCCATCTCGTCGTCAGATATATCCATGGAATCTTCGAACTTGCTTAATGTCTCTTTTATAATATCTAATTTCCTTGCGTTGTTACTCCATCTTTCCTTAGATTCTGCACCATGCTCAATGACATCCTTTATATTGATGATTAAATTTTCAATCATTTTGTCATATTCATGGACACTGGTAAGCGATGTAGCAGTATCGACTGTAGCAGACTTCGAAACATCATAAATATATTTATCTTCTTCCAAAAGATGGAAAGTTCTCCCGTTTCGCAAATGCTCGTCAATGTAGCGGGTTATATTCTTTGGTTGGTTAGTATCTATGACGCTATTAGGGTCATCTTCATTATTGGTGTTCCCGTCGCTTAAATTTTTCAACTGGTTCAATTTGTTATCCACATCGTTAAATAATGCTTTCATGTCGCTAGAGTGGAATATTAAAGACTGTATATCTACGTCTTTGCTGTTTTCATCTGGTTCATTTATACCTTCACTTACAACTCTGTTCATTCTTTTAGCAGTTCGACTGTTAAGTCCATTCTGAAAACTCTTGAGTAGCAATCTCATTTTATCCAATAATGGTTTCTGCATGTTTTTTAAAGTGTCTATTTCCGACTCTAGGTCTGTCTTTCTTGCTAATAATGCATCATATTGTAGGTTGAGTTCTTCGATATACATTGGTGGAATATTTTGTTTGATATCAAGGTTCAGATTTATATTCTCCAAATGTATCTTATATATTTCACAGACTTTATCAAAATCATACTGTAGTTGTTGAATCTTAAATTTATTTGAATCGGATACCAGCTTCTCTTTCGTGATTTCGTGAGTGATTGAAGTAGTCAATTCAAAAATATCTTGTCTAATTTTTAAGTACTGTTGCGCTATTTTATCATAATTTTTTAGATGGTTAGCAATAACCTCATCAATGAGATCTTGCTGTTTATTTGTAATTAATACCATATCACTGAGATTTGTATAGGTATATAAATACAGATGGAGGGATACTTGAAAGATTTAATATTTCTGCTATAAATTTAAATACTGCATACTAGAACTATTGTGGATTTGCACCAAGAGCCCACCCTAAACCAGATACAAATAAACTAGAAAGCTTTTCACTAGCTTGACTTGTAGTATTAGATGCATCATTCATAATGTCATTAGCCAAAGTGGCCATACGTTCAGGAACAGCATCATTTGTAGAAGTTGAGCCCTTGGTGAAGTAATCTTGCAGCAGATTCAAGTACCAATCTTCTATTTGGCTATTAATACTTTCCCATTGTGTTAAAATGAGTCTACTATTGTCAATGGAAGTATCAGAGGGTTTAGTGAATTTGAGGGTCTTAGATAATATATCCCTCTGTTTTATTAATATATCAATCTTGTCACTTTGCGAAGAAGATGATTCATTAAACCAGTCAGGAGAAATAAATTTCCCTACTTGATAAAAGGTGAGCCAAAAATCATTCAAGTTTTTGTTCTGGTCTGTCGAATAATGATCAAGTAGTTCATTGGACTGTCTGTATGCAAACTGAAAATTATTATCAACCAATGCAGACTCAATGCAAATTGATTTCAATTTGTTGAAATAAAATGTAGGCTCTGTATGTTGATCATTAAAGAATATGAGAAGGTCGTTCAAAATTTTATATAACTTTTCAAATGCCAAGTATGATTTAGGATTTTGTTCTAGAATTGTAGAAATCAAGGCCATGGGGGAACGTTTTTGTTCATCCAAATCAAGACCATCCATCAAGGAGACCGTGCCAAAATGATTGATTAAGTCTGATGGAACAAATGGGGATCCCTTTTGAATAACAATCTTAAAATTTTTTAAATTGGATACAGCTTTGAATAAATGCTTAATTCGTATAATCTCATTCTTGAAACTAGATGATAAGTGTTCGTCTGAGGAAATTTTATCAAATAGTTCAATACTTTGAGATGCTTCATGTAGCTTTCCAATTTTACTATTGAAATTCGTTGCTTTATTAAATGATTCCCAGAACTTTTTCAATACAATAGAATAAAAATCATCCACAGTCATAGGCAACTCCTTATCTTCATAGAAACCAGCAACTACATCAAATAAATTATTGAATAAAAATCTGTCAACAATAAGCCTATTGATCGAATCGTTATTCGCCTTGTCATCCGCAATAAACGAGTCAATGAATAAGCGAGCTGATGATAATATCATGGACCAGTTATTACTGTTAAGATTGGTCATTATTTTGGCTATCTCACGCTCACCAGATGTGAAATCAGATGTAGCTGAATATTTTAATTTCAAAAATTCAAGAATTGTGAATTTGCTAGTAGGATATAATTTTTCACAAGTTACAATAGCTTCCTGAAGAAATTCTAACGACGTCAGATTTGGGTTCAATAATTCTGCGAATGGATTAGAAGAGTCGTTCAAAAAGAAATCAAGACTGGATGAGTTATCCAAAGACTCAAAATCTATCTTACCTATAGAAAATTCAACTTTTCCACCATTTGCAGCTCCTACTCTTTGTTGGATTATGTCTAAACTATCCTTTATCGAATCATATATTTTTAGCATTTCGATTGATGATACTTTCTCTGATGTTTCATAGAATATGGCGTAATAGTAGCAGGAACCTAAAAAGAACTTTAGTATATTTTTATATCTTGAAACCTCTAGGATATTATTCTCGTAATCCTTAAAATATATGATAGATTGTATTGCATTATTCCATATTTTATACTTCTTCGAAGGCTCCTGACTATTCCATTCTCCTCTGAAATAAAGCCATTCTAGTAAGGGCTTAAAATCATAGTCATGATATACAACTAATGGCATGATGACCTTAGAAATCCAATTGTTGACAGATAGTTTTTCACTATAAGCTGGCAGATTCAAAGGTTCAATGAGGATACGTAACTTTTCATTGAACGATTCTGCTTTCAAAAAATGGAATAGATCCAATAATGAGTTATTATTAAGCGACCCGTAATTGCTCCAATAATATGTGAAAGGAATAATAATGCCTTGATACCATTTATCAAATGGTGAGTAACCTTCTAATATCTCAAAAAGTGGAATCAAATCTCCTACATCAGTGCAATACTTTGATAAGTATAAAGTCTTAGCTTGAACGAATTGAAAAAGTAATTCATTGATTGACTCATCAGATGTTACTTTATATCCATATTTTTCACATTGTAGTCTATTATCTGCTGCCAAATCATAGGCAGTTTGAAGTAATATATTATTTTCTAGAGAAAATATAGCGCTGTCATCAATTTGAAAGCGATTGGATATCCAATTGGCATATTCTTCTAAATCCTCATACAACCCTTCAGACGTATTTAAATTTCTATCATCAGGAGATCTTGCATAATTCACAACACTCTGGGCAAACCTTGCAATATTCTCTATTGAAATATATGACTGAGTTGGATAGATAAGCAATAATCCTAGTATATTATGAATATTTGTGTATGTATGAGGCTTTCCAACACTCATGACTGAACCTAAGGAGTTGAAAACATTAGACAAGTCATCAACTTCAACACTAGTTGAAGATGAAAGTAAATGAATAATACTGGTGTAAATTTTAGCATCAGCTAGTAGTATATTATCATCATTCATAATCAGTTATATATTCAGATCAAATAATCATCAACATACATATAATTCAGTTTAGGTACCAGATTTTCAAGATTTCAGTGCTTCGCGTGAAATTATTAAATGAAATAGCCTACGTAAATATAACAATTAATGCAATAATCGTTGTGATTGAATCTTATGGTAATTGAAAATTCTACTGACATATAAAACAAATTTAACAGTATTTTATTTTATGTCTCGTCGGAGTTTTGTATTACTGGTGTCATATTCAAATACTTGGCTCACTCGTAGCTACTCAACTTACAAACAACCCAAAAGTAACATCACCAACAACATAGTCAATATGTCTGCTAATTGCACAGATTACAGCAGTAGAGGCCACAATAATAATCTAATTTATAGTGGAGATAGAGTTGTGAATCCTATGCATATACCCACGAATAAAAATAATCAGGAAATGCAAGATGCAGTTGCAGGGATTGATTTTTCGTCTTCATTCAGCGACGATACGAGTATGAAGGGATTTGAAGGAGAAAATTTGGAAGATGAAGATTTGGAACTGTCGATGGCATTTTCTGATGACGAAGCGCTTCTACGAGTGCTTGATTCTCATAAATTAAATGCACTGCTATTGAACAAAAATAATTATGATAGTCATGATAATAATGTCTTAGTATTCAAGGACCATAATTCCAAACGAACCGAATTGTCTCCGGAAAAATCAGGAATAAATATTAAAGATAGTTCGTCTCCAAAACACAAAAAGGTCAAAGCAGAATCAATCATTACTGTTCCTGATTACATTGAGCTGTCAAATAAGCCTAATGCTATAGAACCAATTTCCAATTCCCAACACCAAACACGATCTCTTTCAACATCGGCTATAAAATCGAGGAAATTGAGCAAAATATATCCTACAATACAACTTGCAACCCAAAAGGGATTTAATATTGAAGACGATCTGAGTATACAATCAAACTCAAAAAAATCGACAGATGCTATTAAAAATGTGAAACCAATAGTACTATCTGGTGAACAAGAATATGTTTTACAATTGGCGACGAATGGACAGTCACTCTTCTATACTGGTTCAGCAGGTACTGGTAAATCCGTATTGTTGAGGTCGATCATTAAATCCTTAAAAATAAAACATGAAAAAGGAGATGTAGCAGTTACTGCGTCTACTGGGTTGGCTGCTTGTAATATTGGTGGTATTACTCTACACAGTTTTGCGGGTGTTGGATTGGGGGATGGAACTGTAAGTGCATTATTGAAGAAGGTAAGAAGAAATAAAAAAGCTTATAGTAGGTGGTGCCTGGTCAAAGTTTTAATTATTGATGAAATTTCCATGATAGATGGTGTCTTTTTGAATAAATTAGACTCTATTGCTAAAACTTTAAGAAGGAACAATAAACCATTCGGAGGCATACAATTGATTGTATGTGGAGATTTTTATCAGTTACCTCCAGTGAATAAAGTAAAGCCTACAAGACAAATGAGCCTTGAAGGTCAGGATTTCATCGAAGAATCAATATTTGCATTTGAAAGTCAAGCTTGGAAGGATACAATTAGGTGTACAATTATACTAAAAGAGGTTTTTCGACAGAAGGGTGACCAAACTTTCATAGATATGTTGAACGATATGCGTAACGGTAAAGTTAACAATGAGACTATTGCAGAATTTAAGAGGTTAAGCCGTAAATTGGAAAATTCAGACGGTATTGAACCAGCCGAATTATTTTCAACAAGATACGAAGTTGAAAATGCAAACAATACAAGACTTAATTTATTAAAAGGGGAATCGCAGATTTTTAAAGCTATAGATTCTGGTTCATTGCCTACGGATCAAAGGCAAGCAGTTTTAAATAACTTCTTAGCACCCCAAAAGCTTTTCTTGAAGAAAAATGCTCAAGTCATGTGTATCAAGAACTTCGATGAAACTTTAGTCAATGGTTCATTAGGTCAGGTTGTAAATTTCATGGATCGAGACACATACATGCATTATAATTTGATGAGAGAAAACCCTGAAGCATCTATTAGTGAAATAGAAAGTGAATTCAAAAAATGTAAAGAGAAAAAAAAGGTCATAGATGAAGCAGAGGCAGAACACAAACCACTATCTTTAAATGATTCCATTTTTGATTTTTTGGAAGATATAGAAATAATGGAAGGTCCGCATAATGTTGAATTAGATGTTTATGAGCTAGCATTCAAAACCAATAAGGAAAGAAAAGTTGATTTTATCAAGGCACTTCATCAGAATTCTAGTAAGCTGAAATATCCACTCGTACGGTTTTTACTCCCTGATGGCTATAATACTAGGGAAGTATTGGTCGAGCCTGAGCAATGGACTATTGAAGATGAAAATGAAAATGTCTTAGCCCGTCGGGTACAATTGCCTCTAATTCTAGCTTGGTCGTTGTCAATCCATAAGTCTCAAGGTCAAACACTACCAAAAGTGAAAGTAGATTTGAAGAGAGTTTTCGAAAAAGGTCAAGCATATGTGGCATTGTCGAGAGCAGTTTCACGAAATGGTTTACAAGTTTTGAATTTCAACAAAGATAAGATCATGGCCCACCCTAAAGTCAACAAATTCTATGAAAGTTTATCCTCAACCGAAGAGCTTGCGTTAAACACTAGTGATTATGCAAGACCACGTTTATTAGAGTCAAAGGAAAAACAGCACAAGGAACGGAGTATAGTATCATAAGCAATTCTTCACAATAGCTTCTGTATAGGAATTTATAGAGTTAGAATATATCTAAATTAAAAGACTCAACTCTGGATAATATATACATTTATAATACGAGGTCTATTTATATACATGCTTATTTATATCATTCCGTATTCTTTGGCAGAATGATTTATCAATACCATAAACGAGTTCAGTAAAAGCAGGTTGTTCTTCACACATTTTTGTCAACTTTATCCTTTCGTGTAAATTATTATAGAGTATAATTTGACTTAATCGCTGAAAATCGTTTGATATTCTAGATTGGAAACATTTACTATTATTTCTATTACAGGAATTTAACACAAACAACAAATTCCTTAGTTCAGAATTCGACAGTGATGACAATTTGGATAAATAAAAAGTTGATAAATCACTTATAGGATCTTCAATTCCAGCAATATCTTTGGCAACCAAATCATTAGAGCCGAAGGCAAGTTGAGGTAATAATGATTCCATTCCAATTACTATTAAATTTTTTAAGCCACTAATAGTTTGTCCAATCAACTGATGGGGGTAGGCAATAATATTGGTCCTAAAATCATACTCTTTTGGTGACTGCCTTAAAAAATAGTTTTTTAACGCAAGGTAGTTAAAGTCTGGTTTAGTATGAGTGCTAATGGTACTAAATTCATTGGATTCGAGGTGTGTAAATTTATCATGCGATGAGATATCTTTATTTAGTTCGTTTGAAAGCAATTCTATGTCGATAAAAGGGGGGACTACGATCAACATAGGGTTAGTATCAAGTGGATATTCTATCCTAAATTTCCGAATCGTCTCTCTTGCTATTTCAGTAATGGATAATTGGTTGTTAAGTTTGCCTATGTTTGATAATGCAGATGTAGATAATATTCTGTATTTCAAGAAATTCTTCGAAAGATTTTTGATATTATTCTCTGAATTTTCAACATCCTTTTCTAACACTGCAATTATATTTTCTTTTTCAGGTAAATTCTTAGTAATTCCAACATCCCGCAACACTACTTGATTGGAATTCTTTCTTTTATTTCGTGCTTCAACAAAATACGTTTGTATCTTGTCGGTTAGACAGCTATGCTCAATTTCAGAATGTCCATTTGAGACATTAAAACTCCTTTCATCGAGATTAAATGACCCAACAGACACAATTTTTCTTTCTTGCTTCCTGTAAAATCTTTTAGAATCGTCAAAACGGATTAGTTTCTCAATAAAATTCACTTGAGAATCTTCTTGTTTTTGATCACTTCTTGTTGCTTTTTCCAATAAAAATTTACCATACTCTCTTCGTAACTTGTCATCACTTCTGGAGTTGTGTACTTTATGAAGTTCTTTCATTATCGATTCATCTAAAGCTTTCTTATGCTTCTTGTTAGATAACTGTAATAGTATTTGTTGATAACTATGTTTGGGGTGAAAAATGAAGCAATATTGAATGGGTTTATAAAGAACTTTACGCTTGGATTTAATTAGCTTTTTGAGCAAACTTTCATCAGGAATAGCAGTTGGGGACTTATCCTTAATTAAGTGTTCAATATTAGTAGAGACATTGCTAGTAGATAGTGTATTATCTTCAAAAACAAATTTAGCGTGATTAAACTTATTGTCTGCAAATGTCTTTTGGTTAGCACTTCTATGCAAATACTCAACATGTTTCAATCTGTGATATAAATTGGAAGAATAGTACTCCACCTGAGACGTTTGTAATTGACGGATTACCTTCTCAATTTTATTGACATATTTCGATTTCTTCCCACTTTTAACTAAATTTGAATTATTCCCATTAGAAATATTTATAGTATTAAGTAAAAAATCCGTTTCATCTATTGCAAAAAACCGGACTTCATTCAAATTCTCTTTCGTTATGTTACACACTGACTTCTCTTCGTGCATTATTTCGTAAAGCTGACTAGGTGTAGTAATTAACACTTGTGGGGTATCAGAGGAATATTCAGAATTATTAGAGGAACAAAATGCTGTAGTCGTTCCGTCTGAATAGACAAATTTAACTGTTAATGGCTTTCTTGTTACAGAATAATCATTATGGCTTCCGTCTGCTAATAACTTATCGGGACAGCACATTTCTGGAATATCCTTGGTAAGCTCTTTTGTGTAGTATTCATATTTTCCTATTAATAAATCTGTTGGGGCTAAAATTATGGAATCAATGGGCTGAGACTTTGTATTTTTCAAAGAGCCGAAGTTTGGAACTTTTGATAGTGCATGGTTTAATGCGTAAATAAGTAATGCTAAAGATTTCCCTGTTTGTGAAGAGCCTCTATGGATCAAGCTGTGTTCTGAATTTAATACAGTCAATAAGGTTCTTTGGTCTGGTGTTGGAGGTACATTATAATCTGAAGCCGAAGTCCTACTCCTATGATGAGGAAGTAATAGCTTATTCAATTTTTCTTGAAAAAATGGTAGAATTCCAAATGAGGTAAAGTCAGTCAAATCATCGGAAGGGTCAAATTTCAAACTGGCAACTTTGTCATTGTTAAAAGATTTCTTCTGTATGCTTTTAGATGGGATAGATGCATTATTATGGACTATTTGAATATAACGCCTATGGTAATTCCAGGGGTCTCTTGAACATGCTACTCTTCCAAGAACACCATTTCTTAGTAATCTTCTTCGAGTAGTCTGTATATACATGAATAAGTGGACTAAGTAGGTAGACTTAATTGTTTCTTTGTATTTAGTTGCCTGAAGGTCTTCTCATCTTAAAAATACGCAACATGATTTATATACAGATCTCGATATAATTTCCAATGCTGTACTATTATAAATAAATATAAACAAAATATATGCTAATATGACTCTAAATAGAGCTCCTTCTATATAATGACTTTCTTTCTTCACCAGATCTAATTCTTTTTCTATCAATCATACCAGCAATAGGTGGAATTTTACCTGTCTGCTCCCACCTTGTAAGTAAGTTATCAGCATAAGCCATACCAACATGATAAATTTCATCAAATTTTGCGAAGTCTAGTGTAGCATAGTCATCAATTGGAGGTCTTAAATAAATAACACCTGGAGTCTTTTTTGCTAGCTCTAACGCATTGACACTTGCAACATACGCTAATCTTAATTGTATATCCATCATATTTGGTACGTTTGGATGTCTTGAAAAAGGATTCCATCTATTAAACAATACCCAAAATCCAGATAAGGTATCACCGTAGTTCATTGGAGTTCTGTCATCTACAGAACCAACGTCTACGGCAATGATATATTTTGCACCCTTTTTTTTCATTTCCATGACAGGCAAATTATCTAGGTAACCACCGTCCAATAACATACTTCCACCGTATGTAATCGGAGGTAATAAACCAGCCAAAGACATTGAGGCTCTAATAAATCTCCACAGGAAACCACTTTCATGAATATCCATAGTAGAATTTGTGATATTTGTGGAGTTGCAGAAGTATCTAATCCAAAAATCTTCTATTTCGCTCGATCCAAAAATCTTCCAGATACCCCTATTGAATTCATAACCTGTAATATACGATGTCACTGGGTATGTCAAATCTAAAACCATTCTCCACCAAGAAGATACTCTCTTGGCAAATCGTTTTGCTCTACCGTAAATAGAGACAATGTTATAATCCTTTGCATATAATCCTCCAACAAAAGACCCAATCGACGTACCACCTATTAAATCAATAGGAATACCATGTTTTTCTAAAGCCATTACCACACCAACATGAGAAATACCTCTAGAACCACCACCCCCTAACACCAAACCTACACTTTCGTTAGACAAAATTCTTGCTAATCGCAAAAAGTCATTCTTATGGGCCTGCACCGTCTTGTAAGAATGAGTTCTGCGACTCAAACGATTATTAAATTTATTCAAAGATGAAATTGCCTTTGTTTTGACATTTTCGAGCCTAGATTTGATGTTAGGATTGGTTCTACTACTGATTTTGGCAGCAATGTTTTTAATAATGCTTGTCTTTCTTCTTTCTTGCACATTATTATCTCTGGCAATTTCCATTTGAATATGATGATGTCCCTGCACCCATATACGATTCTTAAGCCAAATGCTAGTTGAACCAGGTTCAACATACTTGTCGGCATGGATCAAACATAAATCCGTTCTTGCTGTAGTTTTCAACTTCATAAGCAACCTTTCGTATTCGCCAATATTGGTTGCCACATCGTCATCGTCAGCATCTGCTAATAACAATATACAATCACCTTGTGAAATACACGTAGAAGTCCAATTTGATTTCAAAGGGGTATCACAAACATATACGATTGTTTGGTACTCTTCTTCCAAATATGCAAAGTAACCAGATAACTTCAATTGCGCTAGTCTTTCGTCAAATGCATGACGTCCAAGATGAGTCAAAGTTGACGCCTGATCTAAAGCGATAACTTTACGTCCAATATTCTTCAATGCCAGAACTAACTTATCAGCAAATTCTCTAACCGGTAGCCCGCTAACTGTTGGCAATATTGTGATTGTCTTATAGTCATTCGAAATATGGGAGTCTGTGCTTGTCGTAATGAGAGGAATATTACTATTTAATGTAGTGGAGATACCCATACTATCTTCCTTTGATGCCATCTTGCTCGCAACAATTCTTGAAACTTTCACCATGATAGATGGATTTCGTAAAGATAACATTTCAAAAAGTGTTCTTGGTATTCTCGCAGTTTCTGAATCTCTAACAGCGATTAATGAATTGGTTCTTCTAGAAGCAGTTAACACTTCAACTTCACCAATTGTTTCTCCATGGCCGTACTCTCCGAGTATATTTATATCGTCCTTCTTCTTGCGAGACTTATAACTAAGTGATTCGTCAATCAAGTTATTATTATAATCATGTATATCCGTATTATCATCAGGATTCACCTCAGAGTTTTTGGTATTATTATATCTAACAACTCTAAATCTACCACTCAAAACAATATGAAAACCGTTTGCCAAATCTCCTTGAGAACATAATACATCTCCGGCGGGAATATGGCACCACTCTAAAGCATAATCTATAGTCAAAATCTGACTTGATAATAAGCTTTTCAATTTTGATGCAACGGGTAATTGCAAAAAGTAAAACTTATCTAATAGTTTAGAAAATTCGTTTTTAGGAATATGGGCAACAATGACGCCCTTATCTTCAGGAGTTGAAATCGAAACCAATGACCGAACACCTATGATAGAACTTAGATAGCCAGCTAATCCACCAGATTTTACTGTATACAATTTTTTTTTAGTAATTGGGTTTAAGTTTTCTGATTCTTTACTAGCTGGTTCATAAAACACATCTAATGTACCGTCAATAACATAATATAGACCCGAATTGAAAGAATCTCTTTCGACTATAGTGGTATTTGGAGCAAAATATTTAATATTCAAGTGCTTCGAAAATTCGTTCTTCACATTGTAAAAGTTGGACTCAAACGACTGTAAAGGGATCGATTTTCTCTTATACATTAAACTGTTGATGTCAACTTGATTTGATTTGGCATCGTAATTCGCATCCTTTAACTGGGATTGACTTATGGTATTATAAAATTTGAAATTATTATTTGTACCCTTGTTTAACGATGTTGGAAAGCTACTAATTGAATCATACCTTACTTTACCAGTCTGATAATCAAAATATCCATTCAGATATCTATTTTCGTTACCATTATTCATGAGACTTGGCAATCCAACTACTGAAGAATTAACCGATGAACTTCTTGAATTAAAGCCTGATTCACTGCCAACCATATTCGAAACTTCATTAATTCCTAAAATTTTGAAAATATTTTCAATGATAGCAATTCGTAAAGAGGTCTCTTCTGTTTCTTCTCTTTCATCAGAAAACGTTCTATCTCTTATATCTTCAAATTTTGTGGTAGAAGAAGAATGCCTTTTTAACGCGGGTCCTCCATTTGATGATATTTGACGTTTGGGTAAAACAGGCGAAGATATCTTAGTTCTTGGTTGATTTCTAAGCTCCTCGGAGTCTGGTTGAACCGTGGTATGAGTTTGGTAGTAATCAGACCGCCTAGATAAAGGCACAGAAGAAAGCAAGTCTCCCGGGTGAGTTGATTTTGAACGAGAATCCAACATTACATATCTCGAGGATTGATTCCTATTTAATGGTCTTAAATTAGTAGTTGATTTTTTAGGCAATGAAACAGAACTACTAGATTTCTTGTTCATTGATACGGAAGGGCTTTCTGCTGTTTTGTTCAAACTTATTTCATTATTTTTATTTCCATAAAATTTTTCAATAACTCCATCGTATAAATAGCTTGGTAGACTATCTTTAGCACCTTCAGATTCATTTAATTGGATTTCGCTATGTATAATTTCTTTCGTCAAACCAAGGTAGCTATGGATTGTATTCATGGTTATCTTGTACAATCTAGTTATAACCATTGTTACAATATGCGATGTTGCCTTAGGATATTTAGATTGGACTTTTTGAAAAGCCAGATAAGGAATAATTGCAATTGTTGCGGTATTGATATGATTTGAATTTTCAGTAGGCTTGGGTCTTGCAACAATGTTAGGGTAATTTCTATCGGTTGAACTTAAAGATGCATCATTATAATTACCGGAACTGAGTGGATCAAATGACCTTGAGCCAGTATTATCAGGACTCAATGGGGCTGAATTGGGATTAGAATCTAACTCAAAAGGAGAAAATAAATGATTAGGTACAGTATCAGGGTATGCCGGCTTAAACAAATCTAATGTACTCATTAGTGAAGATAAAGGTGACCCACTTTTTACTTCATTTAATAATTGGTAGCAGTGTTCTCCAATCGTTAATAGATCGTCTTTTTCGAAGTTTAATTCATTGTCATCACTGTCTGATGTTGAACTTGAATTAGCATTATTGACCTTCGTGTATACCTGAATTGTACCTTCTACAACTATCAGAAACCCCAATTTCTCGTCTAGATACAAGATTTCGTCCTGTACCAACTTTTGTGTTGTCATATTTTTAGTTAATTCATGGAATACAGGTCTTTCCAAATACCCAAAAACTTTAATAGCACTTAAAAATTCATCCAAGTAATTTGTCGATTTTGAATCCCTTCTCTTATTTTTCTTTATAGAACCGACTAAATCGATATTTTTATTTGATGGCTTGGGCTTATCGGTTGATTTGGTTGTCTTAGAATATCGCGTAAGATACTTATATCTAACAATCAAGAAGCAAAACGATATTATACCTGCTAAAGTAATAAGAATTGACGACAAAGACAATGTTATTTGAAAATTAACAGCAAACAAATTGATTATTATATTAGGAATGTAATACAAGAATATATTCATTATTTTGAAGAATAGCCACAGCCAAAACCAAAAGATAGCACTAAAAAGTGAAATTGATGAACTAGAATCTCTTGCAGATGGTAAAATAAACTTCAGCGAAACAGAAGAATGAAGATCTACATTCTTAGCCGCAGTATTAGTTATGTCAACTGTACTCATCTCGAGAGTTGAATTCCTAATCAAAATAATTATTTGACAGTAATCAAAATTGGTACCGGATCTCCAGAAGACCTATGTCATATTGCTAAAGTTATGTACAGGACTTTGGATTGTATAGAATACCATAAGATAGTCAATTCAAAGAACAATCAGAAGTTATAACATAATGTGCATTATATAAAACTAATACTTGCAGAGCTAATAAATATAAGAGTGGAAAAAAAAAGACTAGATATCGTATGGAAGACAGTTAAATCTTTTTAAAATTCGTTCAATACCATCCATACCCTTGACTAATTGATTATACTCAGGACCATAACTGATTCTCACATAATTATACCAAATAACATCCTCTAATTTAGATAAGTTTTGAGGATTAATTAAAAAGAAAAAGCCAGGCACAATAATCACCTTTTCGTGCAAACATTCGTGGAAGAAACCCAAACAATTCGATAATTTCCCTGGCAAATGGGACAAATTTAACCAAAGATAAAATGTAGAATTTGGGGTATTCCTTTCATTGAATTCAAAACCCATTTTAGATAATCTTTCAATTATATAATCTCTTTTCATTTTGAAATGTAATTGTAAGGCCTTCATTTCATTTCTAACGAGAACAGGATTCAAAAAGTCAATTGCAGCATATTGAAGGGGGGCATTTGAACCACCATCAAGGAAAGACCCAGCACTACTTAATGAGTTGATATATTCTTCTGGACCCAAAATCCAACAGATTCTCCAACCAGGCAATCTAAAAGCCTTGGTCAACCCATTCAAAATCAAAACTGGATCACGATTGACATCCTGAACAAATTCAGCACTTGAAATAGAAGACCCTGAACAATCATCGTCGTAATAGTAATGGGAGTAGAATTCATCCATAATTAATAAGCATTTATCTTCACATAATTTGTGTAAGGAAGACAATTGTTCTCTTGACATACACTTACCAGTAGGATTTCTCGGATTAGATGTCAACAATGCACTCACTCCTCTCACCAACTCATTTTTGATCATTTCTAAATGAAATTCATAGTTATCCAGCTCTTTCAAGGGTACCGGTATAGGCGAAAAATTCTTAAATAATGACAACATTTCTGCATACGCAGTGTAGTCAGGTAAGAAAAAGGATAAATAACAATCACTAATAATAGAAGCAATTCTTGTCAAACCTGCTCTCCCACCTGGAACAATACACACATTCTTATAGGTATATTTAGAATGTTTGTCTTTACGGTAGGTTTCATTATACAAATTTGCAACTGCATGACGTAATTCTTTGATACCTGCAGTTGGAGCGTATTCTTTACTATGCTCAGATATAGGAACCGATGTTGGTCTCTTAAATGACCCAGGAATAGTATCACCATGTTCAGGCGCACCTTGGCCTAAATTGGCCCACGAATCCTGGTTGCGGAATCCGTACTCACCAGCTCTTTCCGTCACCCACAAGACCCCAGTAGATGATTGGCTCGTGTTCATCGCAGGCTTGTTAATTTCTTCATTAAACTTTGGTCTTGGGATTGGAACCGGCGATGATTCCCTCCCCTCACTTCTAGATAATTTATTTATCAAGTGATTCTTATGCGAAGTAGGGACCGGTGGTGCCCTAGCTGATGGGTGTCCCTCGTTTAACCAACTAGACGTCCCGCCATAATTACCCGAGAGCGATGGCACATTAGAAGGTTGTGAATTATTCAAAGTTAGCAAAAGGGACGATGCCGATCTTTTAAGTGGTTCTGGTAACGTAGACTCGAGTCTTTCGAACTCAGACAAGCTCTCGTCATCAGACTCGTTGAAATTGAAGTTTGACATGTTTTTTCTTTTTGTTAATTCAAGTCCTGCAAGTGCTAACACAAGTACTAAGCACTGAATCCCCAGAATTTTTCAATAATGTATGAGTCTTAAAAATGTCGCCCAATGTCGTGAACTCTTAAGTATGACCATTACGACATTTTGAATTTTATGCCAGTAGAGGTTTTTGCATCCATTCAGCATTTCAGCCCTAATCTCCCTTTGGTTCCCTGGAATCAATCACAAGTCCAATAACCCATATTTTCCTATATGGCTTTCAACACTGCTTAATACAATTTAAACAATACCCATCATGTTTGTATTTATACAATACTGTAGTAGTTAGTTCGGTAGGATTGTTTTATTATGCTATACTCTACTCTACCCCTCTGTTAGAATAACCATGTTAGTTCA
Source organism: Debaryomyces subglobosus (assembly GCA_003708965.2). Classification (NCBI taxonomy): domain Eukaryota; kingdom Fungi; phylum Ascomycota; class Pichiomycetes; order Serinales; family Debaryomycetaceae; genus Debaryomyces; species Debaryomyces subglobosus. The sequence continues at coordinate 136,919 of PPOW02000014.1, read as the reverse complement.
CGCAAAGTCTATAATGCAACAAGCATTATCTACGAGTTGTGTCCGACACATCTGTATATGACATTTTGAGTGACCTGCAATTCAGTACTTTGTTACAATACAATTGGTGCCTCATAATCGGTGAAGTTCGTGCAATCGCGAACGGCATTCTATTCATAAAATTTTTGTCGTAAATAATGATACCGACGTAGAAGTGGGTTCTAAGTGACATCGCGGGTTCCGACTATGCGTTTGCGGCCCCTCCCCGTCTCCCATTACAAAGAATATGGAAAAAAAAGGCGAAAAAGACGGAATATCACCGATGAAACCATTCGGGCTAGTGAATCATGCACGTGACTGAGTCTTCTAAGCGGATTAAAGAGATGCCATAATGACCTACACGAAAAGGATATGTGGGATATAACTAATAAAGATTTTGTTGTTTTGATTATATATAATAGATATATAATTATTATCATTCACTACATGAGTTGATGGGGTATCCAAAAATACAGGAGTCATATTCTAATTCACGAGCACATCCATTTGTATCATTATCTCCGGTATCGTCCTACGAAAGCGGTGGACAAGCACCAGGAGCGGACGAAGAGGTAAAGGACGATATTGGGGGTAGTAGTACAGACTATGGTAATTTCTCACCTCTCCTTTCATTGCCGTTAGAAATTTTGTATCAGATCATCGAGATTGTGTACTATGATGACAACACGACGTCAATCAACTCCAACTTGGAGAATTTTTCGAAAACTATTCCGCTTTTGCTGAAGGCGCTCAACACTATATCACTTCGGTTTCTCTATAAATATGCTAATTTCAACAGGCCACATTCATTTGACAAGTTTTTGCAGAATTTGATAAAGTATCCAACGTTGGGCCAGTTCGTGGAGTTTATGGATTTTCAGATATTTACGTCGATTGGGTTGGGACGGACAGGTAGAATGAATCAGGAAATTCAGATGGTGACGTCCAAGACTATTTTGCAGGCATTAGAGTTGACTCCCAACCTAATTGAATTTTTGGCAAGCGAAAACATCCAGGATGATTTGGATGAGCATGTATTGAACTACTTGTTTAATAATTTGCCCAAATTGCAAGCGTTAGATTTTTGTGGTGCAAGTAGTGAGAGCTTTATGTCCGCATTCCAAAAGTTGATCATCAATGACCCGATTAACGAATTAGATGATGAGGAAGTTGTTCTGAAAAGCAGTTTAGAAAACCTTTTCAAAATATCATTTCATGACTGCTCCAATTTAACTCCTGATGTTTTTATTAAAATCTTGCCTCACTTACCTAATTTGCGAAGGTTAGACTTGACACATACTTCGATCACATCAACCATTTTGAATACTTACTTACCTCATTCCATTGAATTAACCCACATTTCATTGGCAAAATGCTCCAAATTAACTACCAAAGACTTAATAAATTTCTTAACCAATCATCCAGCAGTATCCAAACATCTGTTGACATGGCTTAACTTGCAGATTGATTCCAATATGGTAACTCCATTGAATGAGGTATATTTATATTATACATTAAAGCATTTGAAGGCTGAGAACCTTCGATATTTGAATTTAGGAGGTTTACCATTGACCGGCAAGATATTAAGGTTAATCAAAACAAATTTTACTCGTCTTGAAAGTTTATCCTTATCGCATTCTTCAATTGAATTGAATGACGTCAATGAGTATTTAAATGAAAATAAAAGTATCAGGTATTTGGATATCACTGGTTGCAAGAAGATAACTAGGTGGAATTTAACTCATATTTTAAAAGCTAATTACGATTCGCCTCTATCCGCAATAGAATTTGACTATAAGCTTTTATTTGAATTAACTAGTGGAGAGTTTGTCAAAATTTTACCATTACAATCTTCAAATATGAATTTGCTCTCATATGAAACTAAAGAACCAGAAATCTGGAAGTTTTATGACAATGAAGGACGGAGATCTTGGATTTACAAAATTGTCCCTGGGGATCCTGACTATAATTCCATTCTAAATAATAATAACAAGGCTCTTACTAATTCAAATTTAACTTTCTATGATTTAGAAACTGGTGAAAAGATTGTTCAAAGAGTTAAGAAACCAGAGTTTTTGAAGTATGCTTCCAGAAAAGTTAACTGCTCGATTGGCTATTTCAATCTCAATATGGTTAAAAAGAAGAACTACATACAAAACAAACTCAATGAAAGCATTTGGCCAGTGGAGTTCAGTCAAAGAGGGATTTATAATTATTACTCATTAAACATCAAATAAGAGAGTATACAGCATATTCACTATCAGTATAGCATTTTTAATTAGAATTACTGATCTTTTTTTTTTATGTCCAAAAAATTTGTATATATAACATCATTTATTAATAGGTCTCCTAAATAATATCTAATAAAATAATATTCAAGTTAGATTTGTACATTAATAGCTATTCTCCAATTTATTATGATCTTGTGATTTTGATAATGGGTGCTGCGATTTTATAATTTTAGTTACCGAGGCCGTTCTGTGGGGCTAAACCATTAATGTTACTGTTTTCTTTTACAACACTTTCAAATAGTATTAACATATCAATTAACTAACATGTCACAGCCAGATATTACAGAAATAAGGAACTCATTCGATACGCAAGGTTTAGAAAAATATTTGTCAAATTTAAGTAGTGCTTCTCATACTACATTTGGATTGAATAAACCTAATTTCAAATTACCATTGACTATTAAACAGTTCAAGTTTGGACAGTCCAATCCCACATATTTCATCACTGATGCTAACGGATTTGAATTTGTATTAAGAAGAAAACCAGTTGCCAATGATAAGTTGGTATCTAAATCAGCACATGCGATTGAGAGGGAATTTTTCATGTTGAGAGGTATTCAGGTTTGTAATGAATCAAGAACTAAAAAAGTACCCGTTCCAGATCTCTATTTGTTATGCGAAGATGAATCAGTTATTGGCTATGTCTTTTATCTTATGGAGTATGTTAAGGGAAGACAAATCAAAAATCCAAGCATGCCAGGAATGAGTGAAGCAGAAGCAAAGTTACATTGGAACTCAATAATGGAGACTATTCTGGCAGTACATTCTTTAGATCCTGATACATTGATCAAAGAGCTTCCTGCAAATCATTTCCCTCAATTTCAACCAGAAAAAATGGCTAAAAGTAGTGGATCTTATTTTCAAAGACAGATCAGAACGTTATCTTCAGTTGCCAACCTTCAATCAAAAGTGGTGGATCCCATTCCGCATTTTGACCGTATCTGCAAATGGCTTTTAGAACATGCCCCTAATGATCCATCGAAAAAATCATTGATTCATGGAGATTTCAAGATCGATAATGTCTTGTTCGACGTTAACGAGCCAAAAATTGTAGCAGTATTAGATTGGGAATTGTGTACTTTTGGTCACCCATTATTTGATTTGGCTAATTTCTTGCAACCTTTTCAATTGCCCAATCAATTGAACTTATTGCTTTATAAACCTGATAAAACTGACATGGGAATTGAGAAACCTGGCTCGCTTGATTCTATTTATGATAAGTTGGCAATTTATCAATCCAAATTAGGCTATAACTGGAATAAATATGAGCCTTCTAATAATGCTTCAGATAATTGGAATGTAGGTTTCGTATTTGGAATACTTAGATTGTGTGTAATCTCCCAGGGTATTGCAATGAGAGTTGCAAAAGGAAGTGCAAGTTCAGGTGATGCGGCAGGGTACGCTAAATTATATCTTTACCTTCCTGACTTGGCACTAAACACTATTGATGGCAAGGTACAAGACTCTAAACTATAGAATAGACTATATAACCCTTTCAATTACATACTTTATGAATCGATTATGCCTAAATACCGTTGTGAATTTAAATCGCGATGTCATATGAAATTTTAAAATTCACCAGTTTACTCTAATCTTTTAACCAACTATGACATTAAGACACTTTAAAGACGTTGATAATATTAATAAGGATTCTTGCACCATTATAAGATGTCCATTTGGTTCTTGTAATACCCGTGTTATTATGTTATCGGACAAGCTTTTGTCAAATAAGTTGAATATTCAAAATTCACCAGAAATGGTTCAAATATCTGATAATATAGATGGTAACGCAAATGAGTTTTTCAAAATAAACGATGTTTGGGACTTTGATAATATCGGAGTTTCAAGACCTTCAAGTGATATCAAACAGCCTATTATAGAAGAAAATAATAAAGTGCTCAATATTAAGATAGAACGATTGTTAATTTGCAGTGAATGTGATAAAGGGCCTATTGGATTCGCAGGATTAGAGGAAGATGATACAGATGTAAAGAACTTGAAATACTTCTTAAGTTGCAACAGTGTATTATATGATACTAAATAATCATTTATTATTCATAAAAAATAGACAAAAACATATATTCTACATAATATAAAGTGAACTCAAAGGCGAGCTTGTGGTTGTAAGTCCTTACTGATACCCAAGGCAACAAGTCTTGCTATAGTCATGGTAGAAATCATTGGATTGGCACCACTAGCTGTAGGCATAGCACTGGCATCAGCAACATAGACATTTTTACATTCATATAATCTTCCTTTATTATCACAAGCACCATATCTTGGACCCTTACCAGATATACGACAAGAACTCATTTGATGAGCAGAACCATATGTAGAGCCAAACGTATCAAGTTTAGTTTTATTAACTAATGCACGCCATTCGACATAATCCTTGTCCTTAATTGATCTTTCTTCCTTAGGCTTACTAGATTTGAAACTTGGAACCCAGCTCTGTGGATGGATGATTTCTTTGGCACCTTCAATATACAACATATCTGCAGATACCAATATAGCTTGTAGTAATGCATTACGATCATATTTGTTAACTGTATAATCAATTATTAAGGAATTAGGTTTAGTAGGATCTGCTTTGACAGTACCACTTGATGTATCTCTAGTTATAATCAACATTGCTGCCAAATTATTGTAACGGAACAAGTCTTGGCGTGTCTTATCGCTTGATTCCCACGGCATAAAAGCGGATTCTAAAAGTGGAGTGTGCAATACAGTTTCAATCTTAGCTCCATGAGCTTTGCCATCCAAATCGTCGACTTCAGTACATACAGTAGTTAAAATTGACTCGTTAAATGGTTTGGTGTTGTGCTCCTTACCAAAATCGCCAAACAAAACAGTTACAGGATGTAATTTCAAGTTGGCTCCTATATTCTTATTCTTAAAGCCAGAATTCTGCAAAACCACAGGAGTGTTTAATGAGCCACCACAGACAACAAATTTCTTCGGGCCCTTAATTGTAAATTCATGACCAGATACTGTATCTTTACATAAGGCACCGATAGCTTTACCGTCTCTGTGAAGAAGCCTGACAACTTTAACTTGATCCATAAATTGACAGCCTTTAGTAGAGGCGTCCCTGAACCAACATGCTGAGGAACCCTGTTTTACGTTAAACTTACACCCTAAATGGCAAAATCCACAACTATGGTTTGGATGATTACCATTGTTTTGTTCCACTGCTTTTGCAGTATATCCCAATTTTTCAGCTCCATTCAAAATCACTTGATTTGAAAAAGAGTGCTTTATATTCTCCGACGTTGCACCCATCTTCTTCCAGACATAATCAGTACATTTGTCATATAATTCATTCGCTGCCCAATCTATCCCGTAATCATCGTACCATTCTTTACGAACTTTAAAAGGGGTTTTCAAACATGCCGACCAATTAACAGTCGATCCACCCCCAAAGGTTGAGCCTGCTAAAATCATAGTTTGCTGATTCGCCGTAGTCAAAACACCTCCATTCTCATACAAGTTTTTATTACCATCTTTCTCATCGAACACCAATTCAGTTTGGTGGAAATATTTTCCTTTCTCGAGAACAAGGCATTTATGACCATCATTGGATAAAGTATGGGCTACAACACCAGCCCCCGATCCGGATCCTATAATTAAAACATCAATGTTTGGTGCATATAATTCATCTCCAGTTGGGTGTTTCAACATTTCATACCGAAAAGGATCTATTTCAAAGCTTTCATAAATTTTGTCTCTCATCTCCCTTCCTGGGTACCCAATTGCTTGGTTATGTAAATCAGGGCATAATTTGATAAAACTAGTAATTGATAAATTGTATACTAACTTAAATAGTCTTCTGAAGATTTCTAAGTTAGAGTTTTGCCATGATTTTAATAATAATTCTCTTTGTCCATAACTCATATCTCTTATTAAAGTAATTGATCCTGTCAAAGCTGGTGCCAAGATCCTGGAGTCTAAAGCATTCATAAGCAATACAAATGTTCTGGATGATGAAACTGGTGTACCATTAACACATTCTCTAATAGTATCTTTATATCTTGGTACTTCTGATGGTTTAGTAAATGTTTTACAATACTCTTCTAATCTACCCTTATCGAATTTTTCATCAAGAAAGGGTTCAATGTTCTCAGGAGTCGTTTCATGGACTATCGCATCGGCCAAGAATAGAAACACTTCAACATGTTTATCTTCAACCACGTATGATATCATATTATATTCATTAAACTATCGTGATATATCAGGAATTAGTATATTGCTTAATTTATACGTATATATATATTAATATAAAAATAAGCTTGTGGTACGATAATGACCCCACGCTGAAACGCTTGTGAAAGTTGCATTGTTAAATAAAAAAAATCATGTGTGAACGAAATATCTGCAAACAAAATTTATCGCTATTTGACGGCTAAGGTCGAACGATATGACCAACATTGTACGTTATTATTCGTGGGACGCTGTTTTTGTTGAGTTACTGTAATTTTGGCAATTCAGCAAATTCTGTCGGAATTCCTAGCTCGTTTCTCAAATCCAGCTCTTCTATAGCAGCCGAGGAAACCTTTGTGAAATAATATATCAATGATTCAATATCATCCGTATACGTTTCAATTGCCAGTATAAGGCGTACATTCTTTTCATTTAATGCCTGGATTAACTGAGGATCACTATCACCATACTTTTGCAATTCTTCATCCAACTGTAGTTTACGTTTGTTAAGGCATGTGAATTGCTTGATCAATTTGCTTCTATCTCCAAATTCTCCCTTTGCAACTCTTTGCAATTTACCCAGTTGAATCTTTTCGATAAGCTGGTCTCTTTCTAATTGCTTCTCTTTGAGTTTACTTTGATAGTTGTTATACTGAACTTGTAAATTTTTAATTCTATCGAATTTGAAACACCAGTATAAGTTCGTCGTACCACATTTTTCACAATTGATCAAATTATCGTCTATCAATTGCTGAACTATGTCTTTTATAAGCATGGATGAAATTTTGGCATACTTTGATCCTTCTTTTTCGATTTCTTTCAACGTATAGAATGTATGACTCTGATTGAAAAACTCATACAACTTTTCCTTTTTGTCTTCTGCTGATAATCCTTTCTTAGGCGCCTGGTTCTGTTAGAAAGTGATCTTACAATACCCCTAATTCTACATACCATATTTGAATTTCTGCTATTTTGTTTTAATCAATCTACTTTATGAAAGTGTTGCAAAATGAGAAACTGGCGATTTGTTTCTTTTTATAGACCTACTAAATTTAATATTTTCTATTATCAGGGAGCAATAATGGGCTAAATCAATATGAAATTATCTTGGATTAGTTCTTCTACAAATGCTTACACGTTGTTAAGTTTAATCATCATTTAAAGAGTATTAAATTCCACTTTCTGAATTTAAGAGGTTCTATTACATTTGATAGCCAGCTTATTCTTCTTTGATGAGTCCTTGGAGTCGGCTTAAATGTCAATCTTTCAACAACAATTATATTATTAGCTTCATGTTTGTATATTCTTTTACAAGAACAACAAATTTATATTTTATAGAACTGTAGATATTACATTTTCATTAACCAGCATGGTTTACAAGCTTATTAAGAAGTTGCAAAAATAACAAACTCCTACAAATCTATATTTCACTTTTTCATAAAATATAAGAAGACACAAACCAAGACCGCTATTAATTATGTAATGACAAGGATTGATACTGCTTATACAACTCTTATGAATGGTTTGCTTATAATATTATGATAAATGGGTTGACCCTTCAGTATTGTGATCCGAATTCAGACTTGTTATATAGTGTCACAAAGCCATTGATAAAATATATGCTTCAGTAGTTCATAGCTTATTTGTTAATCAGAGGGAAGTAGAGATGCCAGTAATACTACAGGGTAATTAAACTACAGGGTAATTAAAAACTCTAGAATGCATTTATGAAATATATGGTTAAAAATCTTATCTAATTAGCCCAGCTAATTAATCAGTTAAGCTTCTCAAACTACTATTATTTATTTTCAGAAGCAGCAGTTGATGTAACACTATCCTTTTTATCTGTTACGTTTGTGGTAGCACCCACCTTTTCTTCATGAGTTGAAGGGTATGAAGCAAGGTCATCTTCGTCTTGGAATTCACCGTCTTCAAATTCAGCATCGTATTTTTCCATGGCATATTCTCTGGCTCTCCATGCTGGAACTTCAAATAAGAGATCAATGGCTTCTAATGGAACACCCTTGGTTTCAGGATAAAGGAAGAAAATCACTAATGGGAACACAATCATACACGCGGCAAACAAAAAGTACAAACCGTATGAAGTAGCGTCAAATGCTTCCCCAGTAAATCTACCCATAATGAAAGCCCAGAACCAGTTAGATGCAGCATTAACAGCTTGAGTAAAAGTTCTGACTTCTTGGGAGAAGATCTCAGAATTGATGACCCATGGAGTACCGTTCCATGACGCACCATAGAAAAATGTCCAAATGTATAATAAACCTTGAGCAGCCTTACCACCGGCATCCATCTGGGTATCACCAGATGCTAATCTAGCTGCTGGGTCTGCAACGTAAACATAGGCACCTATGTACCACATGCAGAGCGAACATGGCAAGGAGAACCAAATTAACGATGAACGACGACCCATTAAATCAACAATGAAAAATATCCAAATTACCGAAGCAAATGCCTTAATAATACCAAAAATACCGGTAGATAACAATCCCGCATCAGAACCACTAACACCCAAGGATTTGAAAACCGTTGGTGAGTAATAGGTAATAGCATTAATACCAGAACCATTTTGCATTGGGAATAAAGAAGTAGATAGGATTAATCTGATAATTAATTTTTTACTCTTAAGAATAGCGACAATTGGGGCAAAGAAACCATCTCCGATTTTAGCTCTTCTATCCTCAATATCCTTAGTGAAAACATCGATTTCGTGGTGAGAATATTCATGATCTTCAGAAAGATTTCTTAAATATGCTAAGTTCTTTCTGGCCTTTGCTATTTTACCCTTTGAAACTAAAAATCTAGGCGATTCAGGAATAATACATGCACCTATCCAGAATAATGCAGATGGGATTAATTGAATAGCAAAAGGAATGATCCATTGCTTCTTTGAGTTAGGAATGTTTTGTAATACACCATAGTTAATCCAGTATCCAATAATACCTCCGATTTGCCATGATAATTCCCAGCACCCAACTAACTTACCTCTCACAGCAGCAGGACTGATCTCAGAAACATAAATTGGTGCAAGCCCAGAACATCCACCGATACCAACACCAGTTAATACTCTACCTGCATAAATAGCCCCTAAACCGGTGTTTTTATCTGAAATTAAAGAAATCGCAGCACCAAAAGTTAACAAGAATCCTGAAATAATTAATCCTATCTTCCTACCAAAAATTTCACCCACGGGGTACATCATTAAGGCACCCCAAAATGCACCGGCCTGGAAAACAGACACAACATTTGCCTCAATAAGAGTAGATTGGCTACTCGACATCTTGTCCATTCCAAATTCTTCCTGGAAACTGGTCAACGAAACAGTTCCCCCAATAAAACCAGCATCGTAACCAATAATCACAGCAGCAGCGGCTGCTGTGATTGCAACAATAACCAACTTGTAGTTGTAGATGGCATCTGGAATAGGGACATGATCTGCCTGTTCCCTAGCTGACTTGATAGACATAGAGTCTCCCGCATTAGAAACTCTTCTCTTTAACTTATTAATTAGCTTATTGTTCATCTTAGGCTTCTCTGTACAAACTATGAATAATTTCGTTACTTAATTTTTTTGCAAATTTCGCTTTTTATATAAACCAAGTTATAACGCCTAAGATGAATTTCTATTTCCTTCAAACCTTATTTTTTTAGGCAAAACTGTTATCCTGGGGTCGGAAAATTATTTATTTCTTTAACACCTGAAAATTTGCTGAAAAAATTGACGACATTTCTTTTCAACAATCATTACTTACGCATTATTTTATGGGGTAAAAAGGTGTATGGATGGAAGAAAAAAATTAGTCACTATCGACATTATTAATTTAACCGCATCCCCACCTCTACACCACCTTACACCACACGTCGGATTTGCAAATTCTACATTACATATTCTCCGAAAAGTATTTCCGGCATAAAAAAGGTTTCGCCCGAAATTTTACAATTAACCGTCTCGTATTAGCTTTTTCCCCCGGCATCTGCTGCGGACATATTTCGCGGACCTTCTTAGGAGGTTCTTACGACGAGATTCTTCGATAAAGATTACTCAAATGAGGAAAGACGTTTATCATTATAGAAGGTTGTCTTTACATTACTCCTCAAAAATCTTGTTTGTGATTGGAACAGTTTTATGGATTCAATATAGTCAACAAGTGCATTTTTGGGATTTGCCATAGCCAATTGTAATTAATACTTGGCTACTTGAATGTACCCCACCTAGCACTCCTACATTGCAGCTACATGAAAAATATAGAATAGATTACAGGAGAAGCGATATAATAAGCGTTGAACGAGTAGTATACCCGTTGAGGCAGTGGTGAGCATTCAATGAAGTAACATTAGCTTAAATGTAATACTACGAGATAATTAAAAAACGGCTATTATTTAATCTATAGCTTCTAAATACGCCAGAAATAACAGTTTACTTCTGGATAATTTTAAATATATAACCATGCAATTCTATCAATTAAATATTTATGAATTTTGTTTGTCAGGAAAATGGGCTTCATGGAAGGATTGTTCTGAGCTCGAAGGCTCAGCTGTGTACTGGCCCTCGTATTCGATTTCAAATTTCTGCATAGCGTAGTCTCTTGCTCTCCATGCTGGAACCTCGAATAAGTAGTCGATGGCTTCTAATGGTACTTCTTTAGTTTCCGGGTAGAGCATGTAAATTACGCATGGGAATAAGACCATACAGGCAGCAAATAAAAAGTATAATCCGTACGAAGTAGCTTCGAAGGCTTTTCCAGTAAACCTACTCATAATGAACGACCAAAACCAGTTTGCAGCTGCATTAATAGCGGATGTGAAAGTCCTGACTTCTTGGGAAAAGATTTCTGAGTTTATAATCCAGGGTGTACCATTCCATGACATGGCATAAGCTACACTCCAAATATATAATAATCCTTGCGCCGCTTTTCCTCCAGCGTCCATCTGGGTATTACCTGAAGCTAACCTTGAGGCAGGATCAGCAACATAAACATAGGCACCAATATACCACATACAGAGGGATAATGGAACGGACATTACAATCAAGGCAAACCGACGTCCCAAGTTATCAACGATGAAGAACATCCAGAATAATGCTGAAAACCCTTTAATAATACCAAAAATACCAGTGGAAAGTAAACCTGCACTTGAACCGTTCATACCTAATGATTTAAAAACAGTAGGAGAATAATATGTGATGGCTGGCATTTATACCAGTACCATTTTGCATAGGGAATAATGATGTGGATAATATTAGTCTATAGATAAGTTTTTTATTTGAAAAAACTTCTTTCATAGGTGCAAAGAATCCGGTACCTATTCTAGATTTCTTCTCAGAATCTGCAATAAAAAGATCCATTTCGTGTAAGGAATATTCATGTTCTTCAGGTAAATTTCTCAAGAAAGCTAAGTTCTTTCTTGCTTTTTCAATTTTTCCTTTTGAAACTAAAAATCTTGGAGATTCCGGAATAACAAATGTTAATATCCAAAACGTACCAGCAGGTATTAACTGAATCGCGAACGGTATGAGCCACTGTCTAGTGGATATTGGCTGGTTTTCTTGCACACCAAAGTTAATCCAATAACCAACAATACCTCCTACTTGCCATGATAATTCAAAGCACCCAACTAATTTACCTCTAATCGATGCTGGACTGATTTCTGAAATGTAAATAGGCGCTAATCCTGAACATCCTCCAATTCCAAAGCCACTCAAAACTCTCCCGGCATAAATTGCTCCTAATCCTCTTTCGCTATTTGAAATTAATGAAATGGCACAACCTAAAGTCAAGATAAATCCAGATACAATTAAGCCAATTTTTCTGCCAAATATTTCTCCTATTGGGTACATCAGCAAGGCCCCCCAAAAGGCACCGGCATGAAAAATAGACACCACATTTGCACTGACCAAAGATTGCTCATTTGCAGTCATTTTATCTATTCCAAATTCTTTTTGAAAACTTTCTAACTCGACTGTTCCTCCGATGAACCCAGTATCGTACCCTATAATTATCGCTGCCGATGCTGCTGTAAGTGCCACTAAAACGATCTTCCAGTTGTATATTTCTTTAGGAATAGGAATATGGCCATCGTCCTCCTTGATGGATTTCACCGACATCGAGTCGCCGGCATTCGAAACTCGTCTTTTTAATTTACTTAATAACTTTTGCTTCATCTTTCATGAATACCTTAAAAATTTTAATTAAATCTTGGTTAGTGGGATTTGAGATATTTAAAATACTTCTAAGCGATCCATCGGACGGATATATTTCAACTCTATTTCCACTGGCAAAAATGTTATCCTGGGGTTCGGAGTATTATTTAATTCGATTCCTGTGTGTTGACTCACCCACTGCAACAACTATGATTCAAAATATTTCTCGATGGTCGTTATTGCATACAGTCTTTTGAAGATCTACCTCAAGAAATCTGCGAATTAGGTTACGTAGAATCGAAGTGTTGGTAATGTACAGGTACATCGGAAAATGAATAATACCATAACCGCACTAAATCCAACACAAAGAACATAATAATAGTTATATTAAGGAAGATCTTTTTATCCTCTGTCGCGTAAACAATTAACCGGGGATTAATAGATATAAGAGGGGCAAGGGACAATGTCATTTTTTTAAAAGCCAATACGCAGACACAGAATTCTCTTGGGGTCATCCTAATTCAGAAACCTTAATAAACTCAAAGTCTGGAGAACTGTATGGTTACGAAAGGAGTGTTTTCTTCATGAAAGTGTATTATTGTCATAATATAAAATTGTACTTTACTATGGGACTATATTGTCGCAAGAATTATATCAAATAATTGATTAGCCAGCTAAATAATCATTTTTGGAAATATAATATTTTCTAAATTCTTAATCAACTTATGTTCTGTGGTTGATTGAGTCAGTTGTTAATGAACTCCCGTTGGTTACATTGACTTGAACACCACCAACTTTTTCATCTTCTGAAGAAACAGAACCGTGTGCATTCATTTGATGAGCATGTTCTTCAATTAGTTCACCATTTTCGTATTCATTTTCGAATTTCTCTAAAGCGTATGCTCTTGCTCTCCATGCTGGTACTTCGAATAAATGATCAATGGCTTCTAATGGAACACCCTTAGTTTCAGGGTAAAAGAAGAAAATAATGATAGGGAAAATGATCATACAAGCGCCAAATAAGAAGTATAACCCGAATGAGGTAGCTTCGAATGCCTTACCAGTAAATCTACCCATAATGAAAGCCCAGAACCAGTTTGAGGAAGAGTTCACTGCTTGTGTAAAAGTTCTGACTTCTTGAGAGAAGATTTCCGAATTGATAACCCATGGAGTACCGTTCCATGACGCACCATAGAAGATAGTCCAGATGTATAACAAAGCCTGAGCAGCCTTACCACCTGCATCCATCTTGGTATTACCAGATGCTAATCTAGCTGCGGGATCGGAGATCTTGATGTAGGCACCAATGTACCACATACAGAGTGAACATGGTACAGAGAACCAAATCAACGCAGTACGACGACCCATTAATTCCACAACAAAGAAAATCCAAATAACAGATGCAAATCCCTTTAATATACCGAAGATACCAGTAGATAATAAACCAGCGTTTGGACCACTGACACCTAAAGATTTGAAAACAGTAGGAGAATAGTAGTTGATAGCATTAATACCAGAACCATTTTGCATTGGAAATAATGCAGTGGATAAGAATAATCTATAAATTAATTTCTTGTTAGTAAAAATTTCAATAATTGGAGCAAAAAAGCCACTTCCAATTTTGGCAATTCTCTCTTCGATATCAGTAGTAAAAATATCAATTTCATGTAAGGAATATTCGTGGTCTTCAGGTAAGCCTCTTAAGAAAGATAAATTCTTCTTAGCCTTTGCTATTTTACCTCTTGAAATCAAATATCTTGGGGATTCAGGAATCAAGAATAAACAGCCGAAAAAAATACCAGAAGGAACCAATTGAATAGCAAATGGAATGATCCATTGTTTTCTAGAATTTGGAATATTTTCTAAGACACCATAATTGATCCAGTATCCAACGATACCACCAGTTTGCCATGACAATTCCCAACATCCAACTAATTTACCTCTGATAGAGGAAGGACTGATTTCTGAGATATAAATTGGAGCTAAACCTGAACAACCACCAATACCAATACCAGTGATAATTCTACCAGCATAAATAGCACCTAATCCTCTATCTTGATCTGCAATTAATGTAATAGCCGCGCCAAAAGTTAACAAGAATCCCGAGATAATTAAGCCAACCTTTCTACCTAAAAGTTCACCAACAGGGTACATAATTAATGATCCCCAGAAAGCACCAGCATGGAATACCGAAACAACATTAGCAGTGATAAGAGTGCTTGCGTCTGTCAGCATCTTATCTAAATCAAACTCTTGTTGGAAACTAACCAATGAGACAGTACCTCCAATGAACCCCGAGTCATAACCAATAATAATAGCTGCAGATGCAGAAACAAGTGCAACTAAGACAATCTTCCAGTTGTAAATTTCATTTGGAATAGGAATGTGAATGTCTTCTTCCCTTGCTGACTTGATAGACATCGAATCACCTGCATTCGAAAGCCTTCTTTTTAATTTGTTTAATACGCTTTTTCCCATTGTCTGCGTTTGTTACCTCTGTTTGTTATAAAACAAAATAATACCTGGAATATCAGACAAAACGTCTGATTAAATACTTTTCGATCTTGATGTAATCCCCATTGCGGTAAAATGAAAATCAATACAAGAGGAGTTTCATCACCACCGGAGTAGAATTTAAAACGTTAAAAAATTTCTCGAATATATTTTTACGAACAAATTACGGGGTTTGATACGATAGAACAATACTACTCAATAGAAAAGGCTGAACTGGAAATATACGCAATCCGGGGTAAGAAGTGGCAAAACCGATCACAAGATATTTTTACGCCTACCACTCTTTGTTACAAGAAAATAAATCAAAATTCTGGACATAATTGCTCGTCACAATTTTTCATTCTCTGGGTAAACGATTATCCAAAGCGATATTTGAATAACCTTTTTTCTTATTCGCATAAAATAAAGCGCGTTGGTGTGGGGTATCCACAGATTTCGCTGCTCCTATTCTCTGCCGGAAGAAATCACGAACTTTAATTGTCGTGACATGAATGGATAAATGTTATGGCTAAACGATATCCAGACTGTCTCTAATTAGGCAGAATATGCGTGTACCACACAAAACATATAACCTGTAATATATATCTGTGATCCAACAAAACTTGAGACAGTCTGGTTGTTTACAGGTTAAGTCTAGAAATTATGTCCCAATGAGCTGCATAATGATGGTTCCATGATATGGAAAAGATATACGGCTACTCATCTTCTGAAGATTCTGACAACGACGAGCTTCCTCCGGTACCTGAACTAAACATTTATCTGCAAAATTATTCGGACCAATTCAACATGTCAAGCATATTTGTGTACATTCCTTGGAATCCATCGCTCTCGGTGCTTAACCATTTGAAGCTGATTTGCAATAGAACTATTAAACATGTGCACAATCGGAATCCAGGAATAAGCAATAAATACAATTGGAACATTGTTGGTGCACCATCGAAGGGTTTAGAAGGGCGATTTAGTGTTACTAACAACCAATTACTCAGAAGTCACCATATTACGCTCTTTCCTAATGTCAGAGGAGAATCGTACAAGATGACACAATATATCGAAAATATCAGTAGGTCGCTATCCAAGATGGCTATTCCTGCGAGCTTAGTCCAGGAGGACACCAAAGAGATTGAAAGAATCAACAATCTCAACCGAATCTTGTTCCAAGCCACATCCTCTGAGGCAGCACTTAACAATAACAAGAAAAAATATGTTTCGTTGAATTTCGAGCCAAAGTTGAGTTTCTATACCAGTTCCACTACAAACAGCATATTCATAGCTGGTAAAATTCGTCTCACCCCAGACTCAGCCTTATTTTTCAAGAACATAAACCAGATAATCGTAGATAACATTAAATTGCTTGATGTGACAAGCGAACAGTCCCCTATTGAGCAAGATTACCATATCTCCTTGATTCTAGGCGAATTAAAAGGATTTGAGACAAATCGGGCTGAAGTTGGCAAGTTGATCAGGCTCATGAAAGAGTTAGATTTTACAAATGAACTCGACAATATTAACATCACTATAAATTCGTTAAGGATAAATGAAATATCCTCGTCTAGAAACTCCTATGAAGTTCCTCTCAATATATAATTATTGCATTAAGTTATAGAATCAAGCATTATAAACGTCATATACAGTCATCTGACTGATCGTACCGAATAACGCGTGGAAATTTTCCCATAGTGAAATTAAGTCACTAACGTTATAAGGGTTTAACTTAAGTTCGGCTGTAGATATCCACGGAATAGAGATATAGATCAGAAAATGTCCAAGAGATTTCAGAAGAATATCGAGAAACAATTGATTGATATAGTAAATAGTAGGGGTAACGACAATAAGTGTGGTGAATGTGGATCTGCATATCCAACATGGGCTTCGTGGAACTTGGGAGTTCTTTTGTGTGGAAGATGTGCTTCACTTCATAGAAAGGTTTTACCGAATGATGTTTCAAAGGTCAAGTCATTGACACTAGATCAATGGTCTTCCGAGCAAGTAGATTGTTTGAAAAGGATTGGAAATAAAAAGGCTAAGAAAAAGTGGAACCCTAAAAGGTATCCGTTCCCCCACGACGATGACGATGATGGGCCTATCGAGCAATTTCTTAAGGATAAGTATATATTGGGCAGATTCAGAGATGACAATTTTGATGTAGTTGAATACGACGACAAAAACAGTAAATATTCGAGTGACGGTTCTTCAACACCTGTCAATGGAAGGAGGCTGAGGTCGAGGCTGAATTCAATGAGACCAAAAGGTTCTGGTCCTATTCCACCATTAACTCATAGAAAGTTAACTACATTTGAATCCACTCAGTATCCAAAACAAGTATCCACAGTCTTGAAATATGGTTATTCCAGTAGGGACTCTATTCTAGAAGCGTTATTGTTAAGTAATGGAAGTATAGAATTAGCGTTGGATATTTTGGATAAAGATGCTAAAGCAAATCCCACACAAGAAGAGCTTCCACCTGCATTACCAACGAGACCAGCCAGATCAACTTCACTTCTGGAAAACAATCCTATGAACTCTTTACTTGGTCAGCAGTCACTGCAATCGCAACCAAGCAATGATTGGTGGTCCAATTCAAATGCCAGTTCCAATACAAATACTGGGGCTACAATGCCAAGTGTCCCAACCTCAGCAACTGGTGTATCAGTTGCTCAACCGCAAATCTACCAGTATACTGATCCTGTTACAGGTCAGATATCATACATAGATTCAAACGGTCAACAATATTTGGATCCCAATAATCAGCAACATCAACAGATGTTGTTTCAACAACAAAATCCGCAATTGATTGCTCAGCAGACTAATAAACAAGCCATATTGTCGTTATATAACCAGCCTAACCAAAGCAACTCTAACTCTACAGTGCCAAATGCACAACAGCCACAGCAGACAGGTATTGGGTACCAACAACAGGTACAGCAGCCAGCAGGTTTTGGATTCCAACAACAGCCTCAACAGATGAGCTTCGGGTTCCAACAACAACCTCAGCAAGCTGGGTTTACCGGATTTCAACAGCAACAAACTGGATTTGCACAACAGCCTACAGGTTATCTGAATTTTTCTCCCCAGCATCAACAACAGCAATATCAGCATGGTTACTGGGGATAAATAGTCTACGTAAATATCAAATATACCGGAAAATAATATTTATTGTAGAGCGAAAGATTGAGTTTAGAATAATGTAGCTATTCATAGTTATAGAAGTATGTGCTTCTTATATGAGTTGTAGAAGAGTTTTAACTTCTTTGGCAACCTTCTTGTTTTTCTACAAAATTCCCTGGTAGTGGAGTCTTCACCACCTTATTGGTTGATATATTGTTTGCAAATATGCTCCAGCGAAACTAGTTACTCTCGAACCTATTTAATCCGCTACACTTTGTCAAAAAATTGCGACAAGTTGCATACTTCTTCATTCGACAAAAAGCGACTGATTTAAATCTTTACTCAACAATATGTTATAGTTAACTCTGTATGACATCTTCCTTAGTATTATTCTTAATTTAGCTGGCCGATACTAATATGAAGAGAATGATATTCAATTTGGTCAATTTAAATCTGAAAATCATTTGAAATATTGATATTGCCACTAATAGTGACAAGAATAACAGCTTTCCTGTAGCAAAAATTGAATTTGAATAATATTCATATTTATATTTATATTTTTGTTGCAAGCTTCCGTCATTTTACAGCAATTTCCAACATTTTGTATTGGTCCCATCGTAAATCTACGAATCGTGGTTTTTAATTCTACTTTGTATCAAGCTTGCATAGCATAGTTGGTAACGACGGTGTGATAACTCTTGACCTATCTAAAACCAAAGCTAATATCCCTCCGAATGAAAATAATCTTTCCACATAATTTTGTTTCAGGAATAGCTTCATTAACGCTCGCTATATATATTTACCTTATGGATGATTCCTCAAATTAAGATACTCGGTGTACATTTTATTATATCGGCTAATGAACTAAGGCAATGGGCCAAGAATATAGGACTTGTCTAGATGCAAGTCTTATATATGTATCAAGTATACATTGTGATGATCGTTAGTATAACATTTCAAAAGGTTTTCATGTAACATTATCATATAAGGTTGAGTTAATCAACGAATAGTTGGGGCAGCGCAATAGCCTCTACATTTAATTAGCTTCGTCTTCCTTTCTCCTAAATTCTTCAGTTTGTTCTAATATTTCAATTCCACGGGTCTCGCTTTGAATTAAATTCAGTTAGAAATTGATTCTGTACCTCAAAGAATAGCGATCAAGCTCTCAATTAAAGAATGCTACCTCTAACTTAGTTTATTGACACCATTAATTTTCAGCATTACATAATAATACTCTCTTTGAACAGATCTTGCTCTACATCATTAAGGGCAAATGTTCATAGTCCTTCACCTGCAATAAAAAATGGTTCTATTATTTGCACCCATGTAACCCCGATTTTGACAATGGCTGCAAAAAAATAATAAGCAAATTATTAATATGAGTAGCCCCGTAACAATCTTAAAACTATGTAGCTTCCGCATACAATGCAGAATAATGGCCATAAAGCTCTTAATTCGTTGTGGGATCTAGTAATTTTGTAAGAGTTCTAGTAAAAACCTCGATTTTGTGTCACTTAATATTTTTGTGTAATATTTGATCGAAGCTGCGAGTTGCTTCTAGAATTTTCTGGATTTATCGGGATATTTCTAGTTGATTCTTGTTGCTATTGGTATGCTCATCTCATTAATATATAAGGACAGAAAGTCAATCATTTGCACTAATTCCTTACAATTACCAAATAATAATAAACACAATGGATGAATCACAATTTACAGATAATGCATTGAAGATCATTACAACTGCTACTCAGTTAGCTAAAGATAATGCTCATACACAATTAACTCCATTGCACTTTTTAGCAGCAATGGTACCAACAGATGATGAAAATTCGACACAATATCTTAAAACATTGATTCAAAAAGCCAGATATGAATGGCCTACATTTGAAAGAAATGTGAATAAGCATTTGGTTAGATTACCATCGCAAACTCCTGCACCAGATGATATAAGGCCCAGCTATGCTGCTGGACAAGTATTGACCAATGCTACAAAAATAAAGACACAACAGAAAGATAATTATGTTGCTCAAGATCATTTATTGTTGGCATTATTAGAAGACAGCTCAATTAAAGATGTTTTCAAAGAAAGTGGAATTAATGTTGATAGCATCAAGACTCAGGCCCTTGAATTGAGAGGTGGCCAGAGAATTGATTCGAGACAAGCAGACTCTTCCTCATCTTACGAATTCTTGAATAAGTACTGTGAAGATTTGACTGAGAAGGCCAGGGAAGGTAAGATAGACCCGGTCATAGGAAGAGAAGAAGAGATCAGAAGAGTTATTAGAGTCTTAGCCAGAAGAACCAAGTCGAACTCTGTTTTGATTGGTGAAGCTGGTGTTGGTAAGACATCGATTGTTGAAGGGGTTGCGCAAAGAATCATTGATGGTGATGTTCCAAATATATTAGCCAATTCCCGTTTATTTGCTTTGGATTTGGGTGCTTTGACTGCGGGTGCAAAGTATAAAGGTGAATTTGAAGAAAGAATTAAAGGTGTTTTGAACGACATTGAAAAATCTAATGAGATGATTATTCTTTTCATTGATGAAATTCATATGTTAATGGGTGACGGAAAATCCGATGCGGCTAATTTATTGAAACCAATGTTAGCAAGAGGTACCCTTCATTGTATTGGTGCAACTACATTCACTGAATATCGT
Organism: Debaryomyces subglobosus; assembly: GCA_003708965.2. Classification (NCBI taxonomy): domain Eukaryota; kingdom Fungi; phylum Ascomycota; class Pichiomycetes; order Serinales; family Debaryomycetaceae; genus Debaryomyces; species Debaryomyces subglobosus. Next base: position 115,977 of record PPOW02000014.1, on the reverse strand, counting down.
AAATTTATTTCGAAGGATGGTGCCTTCGAAAGAAGATTTCAAAAAATTGATGTTCCTGCTGCTACCGTTCCTGAGACTGTTGCTATTTTGAGAGGTTTGCAACCAAGATATGAAATCCATCACGGTGTTCGTATTTTAGATAGTGCTTTAGTCACTGCTGCTCAATTAGCATCAAGATACTTAACGTACAGAAGTTTGCCTGATTCGGCTGTTGACCTTATTGATGAAACTGCAGCCACGGTTGCTGTTGCAAGAGACTCCAAACCAGAAGAATTGGATACTTTGGAAAGACAGTTGCACTTAGTTGAAGTTGAAATTAATGCATTAGAAAGAGATGTTGAAGCTGATGCGGATTCCAAAGACCGTCTTGAAGTTGCAAGAAGAAAGAAAGCCGAATTGGAAGAACAATTAGGACCATTAAGAGAAAGATTCAATCAAGAACGTGCAGGTCATGAAGAGTTAATTGCAGCAAAACGTAAGTTAGATGAATTAGAGATCAAAGCACTGGATGCGGAAAGAAGACATGATACCGCTACCGCTGCTGATTTGAGATACTTTGCTATTCCAGATGTTGCCAAACAAATTGAAGAGTTAGAAGTGAAAGTTGCCGAAGAAGAACAATCTTTAGGCTCAGAAGCAATGTTGAGAAATGCCGTTAGCAGTGAACAAGTTGCTGAAACTGCAGCTAGATTGACAGGTATTCCGGTGACAAAATTGTCTCAAGCTGAAAATTCTAAGTTGATCAATATGGAAAAGGAATTGTCTTCTGAGGTTGTTGGTCAAAGTAAGGCTGTTAAAGCTGTATCAAACGCCATCAGATTAAACCGTTCTGGATTAGCAAACCCAAATCAACCTGCTTCTTTCTTATTCTTAGGTTTGTCTGGTTCAGGTAAAACCGAATTAGCTAAAAAAGTTGCTGGATTCTTATTTGCAGACGAGAGAGCTATGATTAGAATTGACTGTTCTGAATTAGGTGATAAGTGGTCTGCTTCTAAATTATTGGGTGCAGCTCCTGGTTATGTTGGTTATGAAGAAGGTGGTATTTTAACTGAAGCTTTATTGCGTCGTCCATATTCAGTGGTTTTATTCGATGAGGTTGAGAAAGCCGCTCCTGAAGTCTTAACTGTTTTGTTACAAATTTTGGATGATGGTAGAGTCACTTCGTCCCAAGGTAAGTTGGTTAATTGCTCAAATGCAATCATAATCATGACTTCAAACGTTGGGGCAGAGTATATCAATGCTTCAAAGGGCTCAGTTATTGATGACACCACCAAAGAACTTGTGATGAATGCTGTGAGAGGTAGTTTCAGACCTGAATTCTTGAACCGTATTTCAAGCACAGTTATTTTCAACAGGTTATCCAAGAAGGCTATTGCTAAGATAGTCAAGATCAGATTGAATGAAATACAAAAGAGGTTTGCTGCTAATGGTAAAACATTATCCTTGGAAGTCGATGATGCTGCATTGGAATACTTGTGCAACAACGGTTATTCTTCTGATCTTGGTGCAAGACCACTTAACCGTCTTATCCAAAACGAAATATTGAACCGTTTGGCTGTCTTATTATTAAAGGGACAGATCAAAGACAAGGAAGTAGCTAGAGTTACCTTGGGCTCTAAAGGTTTGGAAGTGTTACCAAACCATGAGGCTGAAGATGAAGATATGGCTGATGTCCAAGTCGACGATTGGAAAGACAGTGAAGATGAAGATGATGATAACATAGACTCAACTCCTCTTGACTAAGATTGATAATAATTTTTTTTAATTCTCGTGTATATAGACATGTTTCTGAACGTAAATTTAATAAATAATGGTATTAATAATTTTTTTTAAACAAACTTTGTAGTCATGACCGTGGATTTTTCATTTATTGTTTACATGCTCGTGGGTTCCCAGACATTCAGTAGGTAGCAATAGCAGCTAAAATACACTATGATCATATTGTAGTCATTATGATTGCAACTAACCTATTTGGGATATTTTTGTGTTATGTGGTCACCTGACATATGACTAAAAAAATTTCACTCATCTCACATCATCAAATATATCAGACTCCAATACTTTTAAATATATTTTGTTAATCATTCTTTTTAATTAGTAATTATGGCTAGTAGAACACAATTTGAAAATTCTAACGAAGTTGGTGTCTTTTCCAAGTTAACCAACTCTTACTGTCTTGTCGCCGTTGGTGGATCAGAAAACTTCTATTCTGCTTTTGAAGCTGAATTAGGTGATGTTATCCCAATTGTTCATACCACTATTGCTGGTACCCGTATAGTCGGTAGAATGACTGCTGGTAACAGACGTGGTTTATTGGTTCCAACCCAAACAACAGACCAAGAATTAATGCATTTAAGAAACTCTTTACCTGATAGTGTCAAAATTCAAAGAGTTGAAGAAAGATTATCAGCTTTGGGTAATGTTATTTGCTGTAATGATTACGTTGCATTGGTACACCCAGATATTGAAAGAGAAACCGAAGAATTGATCGCCGATGTGTTGGGTGTGGAAGTTTTCCGTCAAACTATCGCAGGTAATGTTTTAGTTGGTTCATACTGTTCCTTGTCCAACCAAGGTGGTTTAGTGCACCCACAAACATCCATTCAGGATCAAGAAGAATTGTCATCATTATTACAAGTTCCATTAGTTGCAGGTACTGTTAACAGAGGTTCTTCTGTTGTTGGTGCTGGAATGGTCGTTAACGATTGGTTAGCTGTCACCGGTTTAGATACCACTGCTCCAGAATTATCTGTTGTTGAATCTATATTTAGATTGCAAGATGCTCAACCAGACTCCATATCTGGTAATTTGAGAGATACTTTGATCGAAACTTACTCATAAACATAATGTTGTTTCGTTCGTTTCCTGGCAAGTGATGTTTTGTTTTAGATTTGCAAAACTTCTTGACGACATTTCTTACCACTGGGATTGTCTATTAGCATTCAATCATATATATTTTACTTCTGGATTTGAATTGGAGTATTTTCTACAATCCTCACAATTTACTGGGCATTCGAGAATTCGCTTTTTAAGCTTTCTCCATTTCACGTTTCCCTGTTCACTAATACCTATTTCGAAGTCTCTTAGTATCATATAATCTGTATATTAGATTCTATATAATAACAATAAATGGATAAATGGTGAATATGTTTAGTAGTAAATAGATTGAAGTTCAATATTCACGTGCACGCGTCCATTTGTTAAAATCATAAGAGTTTCCCCCAACGTATGAAGTTTTTCATAGGGTTGATTCACAGGTCTTAATTATTAATTGATATTCCGAGTCTGAAAATACCATAGGTACATAAAACATGGACTTTTCTGGAATTCCTCGTGGTTCAATTCGGCGAGATGCTTTAAAGAAGCTAGCGAAATTATCAGTTGAAAATTCCCCTACTAGTTTACAAGAAGCTAACGGAGGATCAACAGACGATTTTTTCAACTTGTTATCTCATACAACTAGAAATGAAAAGAATCAGCTATCAGATGTTGCCATTTCTCCCAAAGAATTTGAAGTTTTAATCGCATTGTGTGAATCAACGGCTTCAGACATGAAGTTCCCCAAACAAGCAAAAATACTTTTGGACAAGATTAGATTATATTTATTAGAGTTACCAAACCAGAAGTTTTCCAATTCTGTATTTAATTTGACGCCGAAATGTTCCCCCTGGAATTTACTTGGTGAAAAGTTAACCACGGCTGCGATCAATCTAGGCAGTAAGTTTGATTCCGTGTTTATTGATAAAGTGTTAGATATGCTCATGGAATTCAATGAAAAATTATTTCGTAACACTTTTGAATTTTCCAATTATATGTCACTCTTGGGATTTATTGAAGGGTTGATTAAGAATGCCTGGATTTTTCATTATTCTGAAAAATCATTCAATGTCTTTACCACGTTAGATACATGCATTGATAATTTTGAGTTTCTCAATGAGGCAGAGATTTATTCCAATAATTTATATTCTAAGCCCAATGAATATTCCTCGTTGATAGATCGTGATATCTCTTCTGATTTTTCTCCAATCGTTTATATTGAACGTATAAGCAAATTGCAATGCTCGATTATTGATTCTATTCTTGGTAATACGGAGACACCTTTGTTGGAATTCTTATTAATTAATGCTTCTAAGCAATATGAAAATGAAGATGCTAGCTATCATCTGAAAAATCCTACTGGATTAATGGACATTTCCCAATTTCATATGAAAATTATCGATAAATTATCCTACATGGCAGTTGAGAAAATGGAATTCTTGGACAGAGGTGAAAGTTATATTGTTTATTCGACGTTCAATAGATTGAAAACTGGTTATTTAGCGAAGTCTATCAATTTACATATTATTGGTTGTGGTATGTTCACTGATAATGTGGATATTTCAATTGCAAAGAAATTCTTGAAAAACTGCTTATCCATCTATGATGTTATGTTGGATATCAATTTAGGCCTAAGTGTTATTCAATTGGGGTCTTTGTTAGTATTCAAAGATGAGCAAGTTGGACCATCGATTACCAGGGCATTCACCTCTTTGGTAGCAAACCCTAAATTTGATACTTCTTATTGTCTGATTTCTTCTAAAAGTGTGGGTTTAGCAAGTAAGTGTTTTTCTCAGGATGCAGTTGTCACTACTATTTATGCATTGACAAATCTATTATTTATCGGTGATGATGGTGTCCAAGCTAGAAATTCAATAAAGAGAAATACAGCATTAGGTAGGCCTCCAGATGGGTTTGCGGCTAGAGAATTGAATATATCTAGAAGTGTTTCCAGATTCACATCAATGAACTCACTTGTGAACGAAAAGAATGAGCCTAATTTTCACGATAAAGAATCGGTTGGCGATTATGAAGAATCAGATTATATGAAAATTTGTGAGAACGCCATTATTGCCATTATTGATATTACGCAAGCTTGTAATGATGAAACTATTAGTACTTTAGCAGTTACTATTTTATCCCAGAAGACTGCCAAATTAAACTCAAGAATTGGAGATATATTATTGAAGGGCTTAGTATCTTGTGCTCCATTCTTGCCAGAACGTGAGTTCATTATCTTGTCTAGGCTATTAAACAAGTTGTCTCTTGATGCGTTGGAAGGAAAAAATTCTCGTTTATTAGATTCCTTGATCAAAGCAAGAATAAGTTTATCTCATAAACTTAAACCTGATAATCCATTGTTCAAGATTTACTTGCGTGAAATTTTACAAGCAATTATTAGCAAAGGTGATGTTCGAGTGTTAGAACATCATAGACCACATACTGAGATCAGCGAAATTGGTGACCAAATTGGGATCTACTTGCAACCATTAGCAGCGCTCCTACCAGACGTACATAAAGGGGAAGCCCCATTAAACATTAATGAAACATCCACAATCAATCTTTTTAGAAATATTTGGTTTAACATGGTAGTTCACGGTTATTCTATGAATTCAAAAAACGTAAAGAAATATAAAGTTGAATTAGAAAGAATTGCATATAATTCACCGCCATTAGCTTCTGAATTATCTTGGGATAGAACCGAAACTTCCTTGGAATTAAATACCGTTTTAAGAAGAGGATCATCCAATCACAATGTCAAGGACCATAGACACATCATGGGTAACATATTTGAAGTAAATAGAACCATTTCTTACCCAAAATTGATGTTCGTGTCAGCTACTGTATTTGTTGAATCATTAAGAGTTAAATCTGGGGATTGCTCGACCATTTTACAGTACTATTCTGATCCTTCTATAACAACTAGCAGTATTGATAAGTATATTGGTAATATTTCTAACAAGATTGTTGAAGATTTTGTTTCTCTAGTTAACAATGGAGCAAGTGCACAATTCACCTCGGAAAATATTGCTGAACAGCTAACATGCATGTTAGCACTTTGTTGTCATAGACTTGAAGACTTACAGGATGCCGCGTTACAGTCCTGTGATACCATGATCAATAAAATTCCATCTTCATTGTGCCATCATAAAAGTTTGTTTGCTCTATTTGACTTATTAACGCTCCTTTTTGAGAGCATTGTTGACGCTGATGAAAATCAATATGAGCCTAAAACCTCATTCCGTGCTGAAAGAACTGGCATACATTTACTCTTATCTGATTCATACAAATGGCGTAATGAAACTTTCAAACGTTTCCATGACAAAGCAAAAAGTTGGATGAAATTGATTTTAGTTAAGTGCAATGTTGATGTAAAAGCATTAATTCAGTCTTATATCTCAGGACTAGATACGTTTCAATCTAATGAAAAAGTCCAATATGGTGTGTCGTTTGCTTTAGAAATGGCTGGGAGTGTTTTAGCAAACGACAGGGAATTGTCTAGTGTTTCGAAGTTTGTACCTCAGAATTTTAATACCTTGCCCGTATTTGTTTCCCAGTTAAGTTGGAGAAGTAATCTTGTAACTAAACTTATGGACAAAGTTCCATTACACTCACAAGATGATACTGAAAATGCATTTAGTACAATGCGCCTAAAAATGGTCGAAATTAAGAGGAAGATTTCTGATAAACAACACAATGTACCAAACGATGAGACTAGTGACTTGTTAAGTGAACTTGCTGGTTTAGCTCTTGTTTCTTACAGCAATTCTGCTGAAATAATCAGATATCTCGTTGAGATCCCGTTTGCTATATTTGAATCGTCTATTATGAAAACGGCGAGTGGTATTTGGTTTGCTGTTATGAAAGAGCGTCCCAATTTATCTGTTATCCTTTTGTCTGAAATTGCGAAGCAGTGGGAAGCATCAATTAAAATGAAACAGGGCTTGTATTCAACAAAGCATGATATTTGCAATCCTGAATTTACAAAGATGGAATATAGTCCAAGTGACCGGAAAGCGGTAAATAGACTTGGTCATGCAACTAGTAAGAGCTTTGATCCTCACTTGCAAATAATTAAATTATTTGCCTCAAATTTCGAAGCTACATTATATCAAAGTGATCATTTACTTAAAGTTTTTACAAGATTTGTTGACTTTGGTTTAAGAGAACTAGCTGTTGCGAGCCTTCATCCATATGCTAGAATTGTGAGATTTGAATTGATTAGGTTTGCTTTCCACGTTTTAAACTATCATATAAAATTAGGCTCCAGAAGTGTCTTCAGTCTTACTGAAGCAATCTTCGATGCAATTTTATCATGGTTTAGACAGAGAGCAGCTTACCCATTTGGTTCGAATGTTCTCAAAACCAAAGCCGATTATAGTTTGTTGCAAGAAACTGCTCGTCTAGTATCGCATACAAATACTATGAAAAATAGTGACTTAGAATCAAAGAAGGTACTTATTATGTTTTTCCTTGATGATGAAGTTTCAAAAATATATGTTTGGTTAAATCCAATTAGTGTTCGTGATTTAAAAGGAACATTCACGTCCAGTCATATAAATGGTATCCATATATCCCATGCATATAAATTAGACCCAATATTAGCTGTCAATTTAGCTCTTAGATACAAGCTCAGGGATTTAGATCAAATATTACAACATTTGATTACAGAAACACCTTTACCAGCTATATTTTATCCTGATGCCGTGCAATACTTTATTGGTATAAATGGTGGAACCAATATGCCTTCTCATCACTTGTTATTTTGGGAACCTTTGTCTCCTATTGATGCTATAACTTTGTTATTACCACCATTTGGTAGCAACCCGTATATTCTTCAATATACCATGAGATCATTAGAGCACCATGATACGAATTTGACATTCTTTTATGTTCCACAAATCGTTCAGTCGTTAAGATTTGACGCAAAAGGATATGTTGAAAGATTTATTCTTGAGACTGCTAAAGTTTCTCAGTTGTTTGCTCACCAAATTATATGGAATATGCTAGCAAATAGCTATAAGGATGAAGATTCTACTGAACCAGACTCATTGAAGCCAGTCCTTGATAGAATCCAAAATTCCATGCTCAAATCCTTGAGTAAAGAGGATTTTTCGTTCTACGAAAAGGAATTTAGTTTCTTTAATGAAGTCACTAGTATCTCTGGTAAATTGAAGCCATATATTAAGAAGTCTAAGGCAGAAAAGAAGGTAAAAATTGACGAAGAAATGGCTATTATCGAGGTCAAGCCAGGGGTATATTTACCAAGTAACCCTGATGGTGTGGTTGTAGATATTAACCGGAAATCAGGAAAGCCTTTACAGTCGCATGCTAAGGCACCATTCATGGCTACCTTTAAGATCAAAAAGGATGTTGATGATGTAGATGAACTGGGAGAACATGTAATAACTCAAATCGAGAAATGGCAAAGTGCTATTTTTAAAGTTGGGGATGATTGTCGACAAGATGTTTTGGCACTTCAGCTAATCTCGGTTTTCAGGACTATCTGGTCCAATGCTGGTTTGGATTTATTTGTATATCCTAACAGAGTGACTGCCACTGCGCCAGGTTGTGGTGTTATCGACGTACTTCCTAACTCGGTATCGAGAGATATGCTTGGTAGAGAAGCAGTTAATGGCTTATACGAATATTTCACAACCAAATTTGGTCCTGAAAACTCGATTGAATTCCAAAAAGCGCGTAATAACTTGATCAAGTCATTGGCGGCGTACTCCATCATCTCGTATATTCTTCAATTTAAGGATCGTCACAACGGTAACATCATGTATGATGATCAGGGTCATGTATTGCATATCGACTTCGGTTTCTGTTTCGATATCGTACCAGGTGGAGTGAAATTCGAGGCTGCGCCGTTCAAATTGACCCACGAAATGGTCATGGTATTAGGAGGACGTTCCGATACCCAAGCATTCCAATGGTTCGAAGAGCTTTGTGTGAAAGGTTTCTTGGCATGTAGGCCCTACATGGAAACCATTGTCAGAGCCGTGAATCCGATGCTCGAAAGCGGCTTGCCTTGCTTTAAACCACACACCATCAAGAAGTTGAGATCGAGGTTTGCCCCAAACAAGTCTGAAAAGGAGGCGTCCCTCTATATGAGACACCTCATCAAAAAATCGATGGAATCTTACTACACGAAGGGTTACGATGAGTTCCAGCGTATCACAAATGGTATCCCTTATTAGTTAACTAGTTGAAATATTTGTGGTGCATGAAATTATATAATTATGCGTGTACTTAATTAATACATTTTTGTCTATTTATCTTATCACTTGCTTTACACCATGTATGGTCAATATTATTTGTTATCCCATTTATCTTGATTGTATCTTCATTTGCTTCTTCTTATTCTTCTTCGTCTTCTTGTTACTTTTTAATTTACTGACCTCATACGGATTCCAGGTCTGCAGTCTCAACGCTTCTACAGTATTGTAAACTTTTTGCACCTACCCTCACTTGATCATTATGGACTCCTAATTTCCCTACATATCTCTACTTACTATATTTCTTCGACCTACCCTTTATTGCTACATATCACCTTAATAAATCTACATTTCCTCTTCTATCCTCTATTTCCCTATGCTGGTCTATACTGCCCTCCTTACGCCTACATCTATCGCCTATGCGCGCTACAAAAATTTCTTCCTTGGACGCTCTTACCTAATATACAGTGTCTTCTATCGTGGCGCAATACATCATATCCAAATACCAACTTGCTATAGTCTAATACAGGGCTATACCATTTGACCAAGACTTTGCGTATTACGTGTACTCTTGCCTGTGCGACCTAGCGGGCACAGTACACCAAAGCACAACAAGCTAACGTCCAGTGGTGTAGATCACCTTTGCATGGCTTTGCTTAATCTGTGACGTTTATAAATAGCAGTTGGCCAGTCCTGTATATTAATATTCTCACACAAAACGTTCAGTACTTCGAAAATACAGTGGATGATTGATTCGTTTAGTATATGGGTTACTGAGAATTATTGGTATAATCATCAGTTAGTATTCATATTGAGATAGATAGGATATCGGTCTATTCAGATAAAGAAGGTTTTTGGATTTGAAACAATTTGCTCAATTAGGAGACTCAGAGAAGCATATTTGACCAGTGAATAAACATTCCTTGATACCTTTTTTTCGAGTAATAAAACGGAAACTTTTGGTAAGGAAAGTGATACAGTTTCTATAATACGTTTCAGATATATTACGATAAACGTTTATTGATAATATTTGTGGTATTCGCTTGCATTTACAACAGATTATTGATATCAACACGAGATCAGAACTTTTTCAAGCGCTAGTGAGAGAAAGGGAGAAATCAAAATGAAGTGGAATATTATATGGGTGCTAGTCGCCATGTTTATGGGGGTGATGGTAGGAGCCAGTGACGATGATGATAAGAAGGGGAATTATATAAAGTCAACATCGTTGTTGACATGTATGGAAAATTCGTTATTTACGGCGTCGCATTTTGATGTGGTATTTTATCCAGACAGTGGTAAAGTTTATTTCGATATTACCGCCATTTCGAATATTGATGGTAAAATTGCAGCACAGATCGATGTTATTGCATATGGACTTAATGTCTTGACCCAAAATATCTCGTTCTGTGACTTGGGTTTTGAAACTCTCTGTCCATTGTCAAGTGGACATATGGAATTGAACTCAAACTACAAGCTTAGTTCATCTATCACAAACCAGATTCCTGGGGTAGCGTATACTATTCCTGATTTGGATGCTAGGGTTAGGGTGATTGTGTATGATGCCCTGGATTCGTCAACAGAATATGCTTGTGTCGAAGCAGTATTGAGTAATGGTAAGACTGTTCAAACTAAATACGCTGCATGGCCTATTGCTGCTATTTCGGGTTTAGGGGTCGTTACTTCTGGTGTTGTTTCGATTATTGGCCATTCGAACACTGCGGCCCACATTGCTTCAAACTCGATGTCTTTATTCGTCTATTTCCAATCATTGGCTATAACATCTATGATGGCGGTTGCAAAGGTCCCACCAATTGCAGCGGCATGGGCCCAAAATTTCCAATGGTCTTTAGGTATTATTGAAGTTGGATTCGTCCAAAACATTGCAAATTGGTATTTGCAAGCAACTGGGGGTACTCCAACAGATATTCTTGCATCCTCGTATTTGTCAATTTCTGTTCAAAAGAATAAATTTAAGAGATCAGTTGAGTATTTAATGAGAAACTTATATGACAAGCAAAGAACTAACAACCATTTAACTCTCTTCAAGAGAGCTAGTATTTCCCTTGATTCTGATGATTTTGGTTACAGTGATTCCCTAGACTCCTCATTATATACTGTCAATGAAAAGGATGATGATTTATCTTCCAAAATTTTAGTTTTAAGAGGTATTCAAAGAATTTCTTATTTGGCTGGTATTGAAATTACTAGTTTGTTTATGACCAGTATTATGTTTTTATTGTTCGTTGCTTTTGTTTTGGTTGTATGTATATCAGCATTCAAGGCTATTATGGAAATTTGTATCCGTGCTAAATTTATAAATGAAGGCAAATTTAGTGAATATAGACAGCAATGGCGCTATATTATTAAAGGTTCCCTTTATAGGTTACTTTTGATTGCTTTCCCACAAGTATCCGTAATGTGCCTCTGGGAATTTACAACACATGATTCTAGTGGAACTGTGGTTGTTGCCGTTTTCTTATTAGCTGTGGTTTTGATCTTGTTAATTCAAGCAGGCATAAGAGTCTATTTATTAGGTAGAAGATCAGTCAGACAATTTAAGAATGCGGCTTACTTATTATATGGTGATAATAAATTCCTTAATAAGTTCGGTTTTGTTTATGTTCACTTCCGTGCTGATTGTTATTATTTTGTGATGATCAATTTGATTTATATTTTCTTGAAATCATTGTTTGTTGCAGTCATGCAAAGAGACGGAAAGCCTCAATCAGTTATAGTGTTTGCAATTGAATTATTCTACTGTATCCTTATATGTTGGATTAGACCTTTCATGGATAAAAGAACGAATGCATTTAACATCACTATTTCAGTCATTAACGCTATCAATGCACTTTTCTTTATGTTCTTTTCATACATTTTCAAACAACCTCATATCGTTGCTTCTGTTATGGCAATTGTTTATTTCATATTGAATGCCGTATTTGCCTTGTTCTTATTATTATTTACAATTGTCACATGTGTTTTAGCGTTGGTATATAAGAATCCTGATACAAGATATCAACCAATGAAGGATGACAGAGTTTCATTCTTGCCAAGGTTTGATCGTAAGAGTAAAGGAGATAAAGATATGAAAGTTCCACAAAATGGAGATGATATGGAATTAATGGCCTTGGGTGCAACAGCTATGAGAGGCCATGAAAATGGTGGTAAGCCAGCTATTTATGATGATGACGAATCAGTTTATGATGAGGATGCCTTTTCAGAACAGAATAATAAACATCATAATGCTTTTAATTCTAACCTGTTCTCTGATAGTGGAGGCAATAGAGATTCCTATTATTTAGAATCAATTGAGCCAACTCAGCCAACGTCAACTATTGTTGGTAATCCAAATAGTGCTATGGGTAAATATAATACTGCCTATGGTAGTAATGCCGACCATGGAAATGGGAATAGAGTAAACTTCATATGATATGATGAAGTAGTACAATGGTGACCTATATTGTTTCTTTATTTTTATAGTCGCTTTCCAGTTATGTATTTTAAAGATTGTATATTCGAATTGTAAAAAATTGTATGTTCATTTATACTAAGAAGTCTAAATTTTAATCAAGACAAAAGTGTGGTTTTCCAAATATGCTATAATGAAAAATATTATACCATGTTATCTTATCACAATTTTCGTCGTTGCTGAATATAGACAGTCTTTTATGTAAGAAACCGTTATCAGCATCCTCGATATCGTTATAAGATTCATCTGGATTATCATCTATTTTAAAAGGTGAATATATGACTTGTGAATACCACTTCTTTCGTGGAGCTGTTTTGATTGAATCAGCAAATTTAATTAAGGAAGCAGGAAACAGGAAGCCACCATCTGGTTTTTGGTGACTTCGACTTGTTAATTGTTCCAGGCTTCTTGCAAGTCTTGCCTTTCTACGCCTTGAAGAAGGGAATGAACTCTCGTGCACAACTTCATCACTCTCCTCGTCATCAACTTGAAAGATATTTTTCAAGCCGTCGTAACTTTTAATAATTTGGCTTTGATCTGAATTATCCAATGTGTCTTTAATATCTCCCAATATTTCTGGTATTTCACCAAGCTTATTTTGTATTTTATGAATTTTCGACTTTGCATCAATATTAAAACGCTCTGTGTTGCTAAACCGTTCACCTGCAAACTTATAGACTGTACCATTTATCAACTGGGCTGCTGAATATAATATATCACTTGCTTCTTTTATTGCTTGGTTGGCATTCAAATGTTCTGGTAAGTTCTGCTCGTCTTGCCTCAGGTGTAAATCGACTAAATGGTGCCTAGTTCTGGAACGTTTTGCTATATCGTAAAATGCTGGAAACAAATGAATAGTTTGTTTATCTTGAACTTTCAAGCAATAGCTTTCATCCATGTTTTTATTGTTCGTTGTACAAAAAACCGATTGAATCAAACTGGAATAATTGATTTTGTCAATCCAGTTGTAGGCAAACGAATCAAAGAATGCTGACACACTAGACTTTTGTCTATTTCTTGTTATGTAATTTTTTATGTTCATTATTGTCCCTGGTGAAGATTTAAAATCATCAGTTTTACCGCTACTGAAAAGAAAAACCATCAACGGCTTATTTTCACTTATACACCTTCTGAATATAGGTAATTTTGAAGCTGGAACTTCCAAAATTCCATTTGAAAACACAGACTCTAAATTATTCTTACTTGCATTATAATGGGAAGCCATATATTCTTTTGGAATAACGGCATAAAAATTGACCAACTTCATGTACTGTGGTAGGTTAAATGGTGCACTTCTTTGAATAAGTTCCACAAATCTATTTTGAGCTCTCCTGGGAATACTTAAGTTATCAGTTGTATTGAATATGAATAAGTTTTTAGAATCTTTTGGAATAACAATGTTCTGGTATTTATGCGTCAAATTGAACAAATGACTATCTTGATTCAAATATTCTAGACCTAGCTTTGTCAAGATACCAGGTTTCAAAAAATTTCTAGGTACTAATAATAATTGATCAGTATCATCACTATCCTTTTCGATTATTTCCTCGTTGAGAAATGGGGACATTAATGACCTTAATTCGGTTTCGGAATTCTTCTTCATGCGTCTTAGGCTGCGAAGATTCGTCCTCGAAGGAAAGTCTATTCCAAGCTTCCGATAATCTAAGGCTATTGAACACCCTAGGTTGATTAAACACAAGAATATAATTAAGTCGTTTAATTTCACCATGATCTATATCGTTGAACGTATATTTTAAATGTATATGATAAAATGTACAATGATAATTATGTTATATTGTTTTGCGATATTCGCCGGAACCACAAAAAGTTGCAAAATTTTGCGATCATAATTTTTCTCATACGTACACAATAATTTTACTTCGCCCTCTAACTTGAGTTGGATCCTTAACCTCATACATCTCTCCCTCTTCATTAAGTAAATATTCTCTTAAGGGCTGATTAGATTCTGGACTAGATGGCTCTATATATGGTACTGGCTTGCTTTGTGTTGTCTCATTGTAGTTAGTGTCTAAACCTTTGTTACTGTAATCAAAGTTTATGTCTTGAAGTAGGTTCAAGTTTGAAATATAGTACGTAGTTAATAACATGACGAGATTACTTAACCACAAGCAGAACGATATTATTATAAATCCTGCGGCAGCTTTTCTCATGGTACAGATAGATCCATTTAAGCAATTGGAATTGGGTATTAATACTGCTATGGCAATTATAAAGGAAACAAGGTTCATGACTGCTGCTACTAGACAATAAAAATTCCCATTCCTCTTTTCGAAATTGATTATAGTGGTTGTGAATAACAACAGCACTATAAGTGACACTACTCCATCCGCAATTAAGTAGCGGTAAATACTGTTAGATAGCTTATTATCCTTCTGAGAAAGAACACTGCAAAGTGTCACGACTATGACTGCAATTATTATTTCAAACACATATAGGATGAAATTCGCCGTAATTGTAACATGTGTATCAGTATATTTTTGTGATCCAGTAATTGTTCCTATTGGAAATGATGCTACTGGTCTATTCATAACTTTTTTTATCAAATCATGCTCCAAGTCTTTCCTTCGGGACGACAAACTTTGTAGATCAGGTTGTGGAGTATAGGCTGACTCAATGTCTTTGTCATTCTGCATTACATATTCTTCGGTAGCTATTATTGGCGGCAATTCCTTGCTTATTTTACTTGGTAGAGTACTTGAGTTTGAGCACAATGTATCGTTTGATCGGTCGATATGAAGTGTATGGAACGAGGGTAGACTGGGAAGATCTAACGCCGCCTTATTGTTATAAGGAAGAAGTATTTTGTCATCCTTGTCACTTAACGAGGTAGGGTAAGGCACAAATGAGTTATCGGCATCGTTGAATGAACCGAAAGATGGTTTCATATAGTGTTTGTATATATCGTTGAGGTAGCCATGGGTCGTCGAATCCACAGCATGTTCAGGATCACGTCCAAAATCTCCTTTCTTTAAATCCTTTATTGATGTCGTATCAATAGATGTTGGTGTCGTATTACGCGATCGGTTCCTAGGCCTCCCCGTACTATATTCAAATCTTGACAAGTCGCTGATCACTCCCTTATCACCATAATACCCATTCAGTTCCTGTTCTATAGGCCTTCGTGTCATATACCAATGCGTTTGTGTATCTGTATCTAGAATCAGAGTTTTCTTCATCTTTTCAATCCGTAATCCATACTAGCCTGTTCTTAATGATGATCTTGTAGCTTTACCTTCCAAAGGTTCAATAGCCATATCGCATTCCAAATCGGGTCGTTTTCCAAACATTTCAGTACGCCGCATGCATGTGCATCACGTGGCACAGTCGCTGGCCTCAAAGAACAAACCGACAATATCCATGATTATTTTTCCGAAATATCCCTAGTTCAATCCCGCGCTTCGTCACTCATTTAATACCCCAAGACTCTCGCTTTAGTCATCTAGTCTTCCAATCTCATGGACTACACAAAAATGCCGTCCCCTTTACTCCATCAGTACAATCATAACGTCTCTATTCCTGACTCGTTTACCTCATGCCTTAATCTATCTCTTCCGTATCGGCCCCCTACCTCATCTCCTATTTGCTGAACCAAATTCCCGGACTTTTTTTGACCTCTCGTATTCTCGACTCCATTAATCGCATAGTCATCCTAAGGTCGTTTTGCGGCAGTTGTTCTCTCCATGCTCGTCGGAAACGAAAAACTCCGGGTCGTGAGGAGCCTATGCTTGAGTTTGCGCGACAGTAGCCAATCAAAGCAACCTATTTGGCCAATGAAATATTCCCGGGAATAGAATTGGTAGATGTTCCGACCATAGAAAAAAATGGTATTCCGTATAAATGACACAAAGACGCAGAAATAGTGAAGAAAAATGGAGCCAACGGGATGAATTAAAGCAAATTACTATTATTTATTCAACTATTCATTTATTATTAGATACTCAATTCTGTAATTATACATAAAAATGTTGTCCAGAAGTATTAAAACTACTACTCGTCGCTTACCTAGTGTTTGCAAAAAGCCAGTATTGCAAACTGGGGCCAAAATTGGTAATGTCATGATGACCAGATCGATTCAAACCGACAGCTACAAATCCATGAAAAATGTCAACAGAATGAATACCAACATGTTGAACTTTAAGCGTTTTGCATCTCAAACCGTTAAGGTTCCAGAAATGGCCGAATCTATCACTGAAGGTACTTTATCGGAATATCTTAAGGAAGTCGGTGACTTTGTCAACCAAGATGAAACTATTGCCACCATTGAGACTGATAAGATTGATGTCGAAGTGAATGCCCCTGTCAGTGGTACTATCACCGAACGTTTGGTTGAGGTTGAAGAAACTGTGACTGTTGGCCAAGATTTAGTGAAGATTGAAGAGGGTGAAGGTCCAGCTGGCGGAGCCAAGGAAGAACCAAAGAAGGAAGAATCTAAGGAAGAACCAAAGAAAGAAGAAAGTGCTGCTCCAAAGAAGGAAGAAGCTCCAAAACCAAAGAAGGAAGAAGCTCCAAAACCAAAGAAGGAAGAACCTAAAAAAGAAGCCAAGAAGGAAACTTCCAAGTCCGGTGAAGAAGCAACCTTCACTAACTTTTCTAGAAATGAAGAAAGAGTCAAGATGAACAGAATGCGTTTGAGAATTGCTGAACGTCTTAAGGAATCGCAAAACACTAACGCTTCTTTAACCACTTTCAATGAAGTCGACATGACTAACTTGATGGAAATGAGAAAATTATACAAGGATGAATTCTTGGAAAAGACTGGTATCAAGTTAGGTTTTATGGGTGCCTTCGCTAAGGCCTCTACTTTAGCCATGAAGGATATCCCAGCCGTCGGTGCCTCCATTGAAAACAACGATACCTTGGTTTTCAGAGACTACGCTGACATTTCTGTCGCTGTTGCCACTCCAAAGGGTTTGGTCACCCCAATTGTCAGAAACGCCGAATCTTTGTCCATCTTAGGAATTGAAAAGTCTATCTCTGACTTAGGTAAGAAGGCTAGAGATGGTAAATTGACCTTAGAAGACATGACCGGTGGTAACTTTACTATTTCCAACGGTGGTATTTTCGGTTCATTATACGGTACCCCAATCATCAACTTGCCTCAAACTGCTGTCTTAGGTTTACATGGTGTCAAACAAAGACCTGTCACTGTTAACGGTAAAATCGAATCCAGACCAATGATGTACTTAGCCTTAACCTATGATCACAGAGTATTAGATGGTCGTGAAGCTGTTATTTTCTTGAGAACAATTAAGGAATTAATTGAAGACCCAAGAAAGATGTTATTATTGCAATAGATTTTTTAATGTCTACCCAACACTACATAAATTTGCTTTTATATCGTTTGAACTCTCTTCTTTTTTTTTTTCGGAGTTAATTCTCATTAGTATTTCACATAACATTGTTTTACTCAGTAAAACAAATATATTTTAAAAGTCATCTAATTTATATAAACTATTACATCATTTATTGTAGGTCACTAGTAGTGATTGTTAGGAACAATTGAGTATTGAAGACCCAATATGCAGCTTAATTACACATGTTTACATTTTTCCTTAATAGGTAAGTCAATATTCTTCTATCATAAAATTTCGCATCAACAGTCCCTAGTCTGTTTCTGTCTACATTTTTTCCGGATGAAAAGATTGCTCTACAGAAACATAACATCCTTTCATTTCCTTTTTCTTCTTCCTGAGATAGAGTGGTTAAATTTAGCCTTTAAATTCCATACAAAAGAAAACAAATTAGTTACATTAACTTGACTAACTTGAAGTATAGTCAAGCATCTGATTCATTGATAGAATGGAGCCTTTTAGTAATTGGGAAGAAGTTGCTACTTCAAACCCATCCAATAGAGTACCCTTACCTCATGAAGATTTTGATCAATATTTTACTGGATATGCCGATGTGGAGAATATGTTTAACGAGACATTGACTGGTTTACAAGACTTGGATGTGCCTTCCGGTTTTGTAAACCAAGATCTTAGACAGCAACAGGAGCTACAATCTGGAAGAGGACATCAGATAAAACATAGCCGGGGAATGAGTGGAACAGCCATTTTTGGCTTTGCTGAGCATAACAGGGAGTTATCTATTTCCGGATTGACAGGTGATTTGTACAAGGCAGCCAAACCATCCATGGATATGGGAAAATCGATTTCTCCAGGACAGTTGATTAACTCTTTAAATGGACAAACTGAGCAAGTTGGCTTACCCTCAGTAGCATTAGATTTTAATTTCCCTGCTGAAATTCAAAAACCATTACATTTCGCAGAAGAAGAAGAGTATGAATACGAGCAAGCGAAACCTAATAAAAAGGATTCCAAGCAGGACTATATTGTTACCAATAAGAACCCTAAATCGTACAAATTTCCGCCTTCTCCAAAACTGCCACCAATAAAGGATTCTGAGCCAGTAATTGAACCAAAACAGTTTAAATCTGTTAATCAATATTCTGTTAAGTATTTACAGGAACTTAATAAATTTAACGGCACAGCTTCCCTGAAACAAGGTCAAGAGGTATATGCTGATGATATCGAACCTCTATTGCAAAAAGGGACTGAGAGTGAAGACATTGCATATACTAATACAGCTGCTGGTGAGTATACTAATATCCCAGAATCTCAACATTCTACCCCTTTCAATAATCACACAGTATACAAATATATTCCAATTCCAACACAGAACCCTACTTTATTTTCTAATACAGCTCAAGAACAAAGAAAGCCTGATCAGAATGGCTTTCCATTGAATATCAAGAACAACGCATACTTACCCCCACCCCCATCAACACCTGGGTTAACAAACGGCTCTCCAGAATGGAATTCATCCCCAGAACCACAGTCACCTTCTCCTAGTAGGGCTGTTCTAAATCCATACCAAAACAATTCAAGATTCTCGTCGCCAATCCGTCCAAATATGAGAAATGGTAGGAATGATTTTTATACACCACAATTATTTTCCGATGATAACGGTAATTTAGGTAATAACAATATCTTGAAAAGCAATATCCAAAGCGAACAGAATTCTTCACCAGTTTATCAATCGACTCTAAGTTCGTCACCAATTAAATTTTATACAAGTCCATTGAGAAATGCCCCATCAACCGAAGATGATACCATGGATGCAAATGCCACTATCACTCAATTGACACCTTTAAAAAATCAAACTCCAATGAATCCATCAAAGAATAAAGTTACATTGGAATGGAGTCCAATAATTTCTCCAAATGCTAAATCTTCAAAAGATGTAAAAAAGGCACTTAAGGAATCTTCTCCAAAAAGAAGAGTTAAAAAGACTTCCTTACTTCCACCGGGCGAACTAGATCAATATTGGGAAGGTCCAGATGAACAAAAGATATTCACATGTACCTACAAAAACTGCGGAAAGAAATTTACTAGAAGATATAACGTTAGATCTCATATTCAAACTCATCTTAGTGATAGGCCATTTGCATGCTCGTATTGTCCAAAGAAATTCGTCAGACAACATGATTTGAACAGACATGTTAAAGGGCATTTGGAAGCACGGTATTGCAAATGTGCGTGTGGTAAGGAATTTACAAGGTTGGACGCATTAAGAAAACATAGAGCAAGAAATATATGTATTGGTGGTGTTGCAAGCAATGAAAATCACTGTATTACGAAACCTCCAAGAAAAGATAAAGTTGAAATCCTAGATGGTATGACTTCGGAAAGGCTTTCTGAAGATATACAGGCTATCTTGCCGCCATTAGAGGGCACATCACCATCCGATTAAATTCGGAATTTTCAACTCATTCTGGTTTATTTTTTGCATGCATATCTACAGTTTTCTTCAGCATTATTTTAAGATAAAGGAAATCTTGAATTCAATTCTCTTCAACTTTTTAGACATAAATAGTCTTTTTTTAATTGTTAGTTGTTTTTTATGGATACTTAGGTAGTTTATTTCAATATAGGTAATATTTTTATTAAATTGACAAATTAGGCTAGTGGATTAATTAGATGCCAGTATAAAGTATGTATGTATGTTACTTAACGATTGATAATTAGAGGGTATCATGAGATTCAATTTTGATATTTTCCAGTGTTTTAATTCCTTGTTTCGCAAGCTCCTCTTCTTGTTTATGAATTTTCAAATGCTGGTTAAGATTATCAGACCTACTGAATTTTTTGTTACAAATAGAGCAATCATAAGGCTTTTCAAATGTATGCAAAGATCTAAAATGCCTCTTTAAGTGCTCTTGTCTTTTGAATCGTCTTGAACAATAGTTACATAAGTAAATTTTGCTCAGATCTACTAAATCAGCTTCTTTATTTTCCTTACGACCTCGAGTCCTATTTTTAGAATTGATAATATTGGTTGGAAAGATTTGTGTAGTCGGAGGCAAATCAAGTGACTGCAAATCAACTTCTACTTCAACCCCTTTAGATATTATAGTAGTAGTTGGCGGCTGTGGTGGTGGAGCGGCATTTATATTTGTCTGAGAGTTTTTTCTTTTCAGCATTAATTTTGAACCAAGAATACGCTTAGATGCGGTGGCCAATGACGATGGAGTATTGTTACTAGAACCCAACGAGGTACTGAGATCTGAATCACTATCACCCCCATCAGTCCGTATATTTCTATTGTTTAAGGAAGAATCATTTGATTGTATACTATTAATGTTACGAGGATCAATATTCTCTGAGTAGCTTCCACTTGAATTATAGTTTAGGATAGAAGACTTTTCTGTGTTTGAGTTCGAATTATTACTTCCATTTATGCTATTGACTTCCGATTGTTCATTCTTATATTTAGGTTTGTTTCTAATATAGCTTGCGGGATTTACAATATTTTTTCTTTTACCAACTTTTTCAAACAATGCTGCATAATCAGGTTCCAAAACTGAATTCCCTGGTATGTTAGGTATATTATTGGAGCTATTCAGCACTGATGAATCTAAAACCGTTCCATTCACAGCATTATTCGAATCCAACGATGGCGTTACATTTATTGATAAGCCATGCAAGGATGCACCACCCACCATATCAGTTTCCATATTTTCGTTGCTAATATCTTTCCTGTTGCCTAACATTTCTTCACTCTTAAAATTTTCAACATTTTCATTGGGTTCTGTTTTAACTGGTGTTTTAAACCTTGTAAACAAACTTCTCTTAGATCTTTTTGCTTTTTTTGTAGCCACATTAGATTCAATATTATCATCTTCCATTTCCTGTTGCAGATGGTTCATATCTAGGAATTCTGAATCGTCAACACTATTATCAATATTCTTGCTATTATTATTATTATTATTATAATTATTAACAGACGATGTATGGTTATGGAATTCACCATTCAATATATCCTGTTCACTTGGATTTTCAATATTGCCTTCATTACTATTATTGTTTGTATTAGTTGGAACCGTCGAACTCTTAAATATACTTCTTATTAAATGCCTAGGTTGTTGTGCTTGTTGTGGAGGAACATTTATAAAGGTCGATGACTGTGGTGGCGAAAGAGACTCCGAAGGAGTCGAATTATTAGATGTTCTTTGATTTCTATCGCTCATAAACGGGATATAGTTGCTAATTGAGTTGGTAAAACTTGTGTATCTTCCACCTA
Source organism: Debaryomyces subglobosus (assembly GCA_003708965.2). NCBI lineage: Eukaryota > Fungi > Ascomycota > Pichiomycetes > Serinales > Debaryomycetaceae > Debaryomyces > Debaryomyces subglobosus. The sequence goes on along the minus strand of PPOW02000014.1, from coordinate 93,861 downwards.
CTTGATTTCTTTGTCTTTGGTTAATAGATGATTGTTGACTGTCAAACGAAGTTCTCGCTTTGGAATAAAGATCGATCGACGGACGATGTTGTTGAGATGGAGGATAGTCTAATGAGTTCCTCGTTATGTATTGGTGGGCGGAAAAGAAAGAGGGTTGGGTAGAATGAACGGAGTTTGCAGAAGGAGTTAATGATGTTGTCGTAGTTAATGGTGATAATTCATTATAATAACTATTAGTATTATTGATGCTCAAACTTGCGTTCGAAATTGACCTTTTCCCTGACATATTTGAAGTATTATTGTTACTGACGTTGTTCTTATGGAAATTGTAGTCTTTCGTATCAATCAGACCCTCTGCGAATTCATCAAACGAAACATTATTCCTGAAATTATTCATGCTTACAAAAGAATTTGTATCGGGCATGAAACTCTGTTGTGATGGCACTCTAGGAATGGATGTTGTGTTTACAAACTCTTGTTTCGAAGCCAAGCCTTCGATGTTATTTGGTAATTTACAATTATCTTGATTATTACCCGAATCGAACAATACATTGGTTTCATTCGAAATTTCCTGTTGATCTATAAGTGGATCATAATATGCATCAAAATTTATATTAAATGGCGGTGATTCATCTAAATCCATGTTATCATAACTCTTAAAACCCCCAAGCATATTAAAGTTTACCGTGCCCCCATCCTCTTTTATATCTGTTCTATCTGTCATATTAGCTTTAAAGGTATCAAAGTCTTTCTCTCCATTTTCAACATTAAAGAAGTTTTCATACAATGGCTCGTCTATCTCTATTCTTTGTTGATCATGTTCATTTCTCGGACTATTTGGTCCAACGCCATTACTCATAGGATACGAATTCGTATTCATCTGATACAGCTCTCTGTTGTAATTATCATAGTCATCCATATTCTAGAATTGTATATATCTATTATGAAATACAAATTTAATCAAGGATGTATGATATTATGCGTTTTATCTAATGTTTAAATTAATTAATCTCTCATTAAACGGTTATCACCAAAAATTAATTTTCAGGCTCATTTTTAACAGCAAAATAATTCTATCAGAATATTTATTTATTTATGAGTTTCTTTATTTATTTATTTATTTGTTTGTTTATTACGCATTGTTAGTCCTATGACTTATAATACAATATATATTACTAGACTATATATATCCAATGGATAACTAATCATCATCTAACGTTTTATCACCTGATGGAATCCTTTGTCGTATACTTGTATCCTCACGGTCATTATTTAATACAGCGTTATCTTCATGATCTTTCTCTGAATATTCATCTTCTTCGTTTTCATCATTGATCGTCTCCAAATCAGGATTCACTACTCTTAATACTGATCTTCTTTTCGATGATACCAATACCTGAACATCCATTTTATCATCAACGGATGCATCGGAATCAGAATCTTCATCATTTATGTTTTCGTGTGAATTGTCAAGGTCCGTATTGTTACGCGGTTTAACGGCGTCCGCCTCGTCGTCACTGAATGGCCTGGTAGATATAGGTTTGTGATTCAAGGTACTGGTGCTTTTCTTTTTCTTAAGGGAACCATATTCGTAGCTGAGCACTGGCGTGGTAGGAGTACTGGACATAGAGAATGATTTCTTTAACTTAGAGACTGACCTATTGACTAAATTATTCTGCAATGGTGTTGGTTGAGGCTTTGTTATGATTTCGTCTTCCAGCTTTTCGTGATCGTGGTCGGCGGATTTGGTTAAATGAGACGAGTTGCTACTGAGGGTATCGTTTGAAGCAAGGTAGCTGTTTCGTATAGTTTTTGTTCTTTTTTCGTCAAACTGTTGTCTTTTCTTGAACCATGAGTCTATAGATGCGGCATCCAACGTGGAACTTGTATCGTTATCAAATGGATTCGGTTTCACTCTAGCTCTTTGACTTAATGTAGACTCCTGGTCATAAAATGTGCCAAATTGATAATCAATATCATTGTTTTCATCGTTTAAATTTTGTTTCCGCTTTCTTTTGATAAGGATTGCTGTTGTTATAGCCATAGCAATTGCAAAGACTGGTAATACGGTACCTAATACGGCCTTTTTTGTAACATCTGAACGGTCGCTCCCTGTGTCTTTTGATACAGTGTTATCTTTAATACTGGCAACTTTCTCAAAAGAATCAACATTGTACAAGCTGATTGTATACAGATCGGAAGTATCTCTTTTGCTTACGGCCTTAGTGGAGTTTACAATGACCAAAGTTTCAAATATGGTTACTCCACCCAAAATTTCATCATAGTCCAATTTGCTAGTGTCAGCAGAATCCCAAGTCCACGAGTTGGTACTAGTTGATAATCTGGCAAATACTGGTGTAGACTCTGTATCTAATAATTCGCCTCCTATCAATAAGACCTCTTTTACGTTATAAAAATTGGTGAAGGCTTCGTTCGAATTGTTCATCAATGGTTCAAAAATTGGTAACGCTAATGGATACCTTCTTGAATTCACTTCAGTTGACTTTTCTGCATCAGAAATTTGCTTAAATGACCATCCAGACGAAAAGTCCCATGTCGCCAATTGATACATATTTAACCACCCATTATTGCTTTGTCCTCCAATTACCAATTGAGTCTGCGGGTTTGGTGCTAATAAGTTAGTCGCCCCGTAGAATGCTTGTGGCTTTGTAGAAGTGGTTATATTGGAAAACTTTAGTTGGTTAGCATCGAAGGAAATCATTCGATTTGAAACTTCATCTGTCAACTCGCAAACTCCACCGTATATGTATATACTGTCGTCATTAGGAGCACTCAAATACGTCGAGTGTTGATAAAATGAAGCATCCGCAATTTCGTCAAAATCAAGTCCTGATACTGTTTCCCAGTTATCCGCATCTCGATCATACTTAACTAAATTCAAAACGCCCCCTCCACACTTATCATTACCACCACTTGTCTCCGTGACTGCATTAAACCCGTACAAGTCTTCCTTAACCAACACGAGTGACGTATTTGCAGGAGGTATGGCCAATTTTTCAACCTGCTGCCCATTTTGCAAGTTCAACTGCTCCTCGGTATACCTGGAATCTTCAATGTTATCAAACCCAGACACTGAAAAATTCAATGATACTAAGTCATTATTTCTCAAGTGCATATAAATCTTACCGTCGCTGAATGAGTATAGCGTATTCCAATCATTGTTAAGTGCACAATTCACTAAGGACATTAGTGATATAAAATAAAGAAGCAAACACATGCTGGCCTCTCTTAGCATCATCCTTGTACGTATTTCATATATTACTAACGTATATGACCTATTTTTATCAATAATTTATCTTCTGATATTCTCCATCTAATCATATATTCAAATATCGTCTATATTAGCGTCATCTTCATCTCTCCAAAGATCTATTTATTGTTTACATATTACCTTAAAAGAGATAATGGACCAATTCTGGGACATATATGTCTGAAGTCATACGCGAGATCATGTGACAATGGAAGGTGAAAAAAAATTACTCATTCTTATAATCGGTATCAAAATCATCCGATAAGTAGTGAAAAATTCGTTATTAAGTTATATTTGAAGTAATAAAGAAGCCAGGTAACATGTCTACATTTGGAAATATATTTCGTGTGACCACATATGGAGAATCGCATTGTAAATCAGTGGGATGCATTGTTGACGGATGTCCACCAGGATTAGCGTTGACAGAAAAAGATATTCAACCTCAGTTAAGTAGAAGAAGACCGGGACAATCCAAGTTGTCGACCCCAAGAAACGAAAAAGATCAGGTACACATTCAATCCGGTACCGAGAATGGACTTACGTTAGGGTCACCAATTGGTATGTTGGTGCAAAACGAGGACCACAGGCCCCACGATTACTCAGAAACTGATTTATACCCTAGACCATCGCACGCGGACTGGACATACATACAAAAGTACGGTGTTAAGTCAGCCTCTGGAGGAGGTAGATCTTCGGCAAGGGAAACTATTGGTAGAGTGGCAGCCGGTGCCATTGCAGAAAAGATATTGGCCAAGGCTAACAACGTTGAAATTGTTGCATTTGTGTCTAGTATCGGGGAAATTGAGATGAACAGAAGCCCACAAGATGCAGGTTTCCAGAAAATCTTGAATACTATAACCAGAGAAGAAGTTGACGAAGTAGGACCTATTAGATGCCCTGATGCAACTGTTAGGGACGAAATGGTGAAGGTGATTGAAAAATACAGAGACAATAAGGACTCCATTGGAGGTGTTGTGACATGTGTTGTGAGAAACTGTCCTATCGGTTTAGGGGAACCATGTTTTGATAAATTAGAAGCCCAATTGGCCCATGCAATGTTATCGTTGCCAGCTACCAAGGGTTTTGAGTTTGGTTCGGGTTTCTTAGGTACTAAGATCCCAGGATCCGCCCACAACGATCCGTTTGTTGCCGATGGAAATTCTAACAGATTGAGGACCGCCACTAACAACTCCGGTGGTATCCAAGGTGGTATTTCCAATGGTGAAAACATTTACTTCTCAGTTGCATTCAAGTCCGCAGCAACTATTTCGCAAGAACAATACACTTCCACTTATGATGGTGAAAAGGGTGTTTTGGCTGCCAGAGGAAGACACGACCCAAGTGTCACTCCAAGAGCGGTTCCAATTGTCGAAGCCATGACTGCCTTGGTTTTGGTTGACCAATTATTGATCCAAAAAGCAAGAGATTACGGTAGAAGTATCGTCAGTAATTAAGTTATAAATATTAATTTATAGTTCGGAAATAGAAGAAAAAAGTATTCATTTTGTCGTTGCATATATCTATACCCTATATACGCCTTTTAAATAAAGTATATCTAGTAAGAGTTGTTTGGCCATGATTAGCCTTGTGTGCAGTCACAAACTTGAGTGATACTTTTGATAAATTTTCATACTACAATACTAAGTGGCTAAAGATCGCTGATCAAAGATGGATTATATTCAAGTGGCATTGCTTACTCTATTATTAGGGTTGTTAGTCACCTTATTGATATTCTTCTTACAAAATTTAGAAGCTAAAAAAGGTGGGAAATCACAATATTCGAAACCAACATTCTTGATAATAGGTCCCAATAACAGTGGTAAAACAGCATTATTTTTTAAATTAACCAGTGACACTGATCATAAAAAAGAGTTCACGCATACTGTCTCTTCTATAGAGCCAAATGTTGAAGAAATAATCTTGCCATTCTCAAAACCGAAGTTAGGATCGAAGTATCAGCTTATTGACTACCCAGGTCACATCAAGTACTCAAAGCTTTTAACAAAATTAATGAATGAGGATATTACTTTGAAGAATATTAAAGGTATAATATACGTGATTGACTCGTCGTCAAATGCCATGAATGAGGAAGCTGTTAAACTAATATCTAAACAATTATTTACCATCCTCAGTTCTACTGAGAAACTACCAAACGGTATTGATTTCTTATTTGCCGTGAATAAACAGGACTTGTTCGATTCCAAGCCAATACACAAGGTTAAAGAAACCCTTGAATTGGAGATGACAAAGCTAATCAAAAACGAATTGCAGGCCAAGAAATTCCAAGAAAACAACGAAAACGAGCTTGAAAGTGAAGAGAATGACATTGCTATTAGAGAATTTTGGTCATCTACAATGGGGTTACAGCAATCATTCAAGTTCGAATTCTTGGAAGGAAACATGGATTTCATCGGAGGTTCAATTTTGAAGAACAAGGCCGAAAACTGGGAAAACTGGGTTGACGAAAGAGTCGTTAATTAATCCTCTCCTTCTTTTACTTGTCCGCACTATTCACCTTGTGCTGTGGTGCTGATGGGAAAAAACCTGGTTTATGCATTTCCTGTTGCTTTTTGGCTCGGATCTTCGACTGAGCGTAGTTCTGTGTCCGCATGCGATAAATATCTTTATTTAATGTATAATCCTTAAATTTATAGTTACTAATACCACTATTAATTTCGTTCAATTCGCCTTCTAATCGTTTCAAATCTTGTTTCGCAGACTCGTATGTCTCCGTACCTTTGTCCTTTTCTGTATTTTTATCTTTATCCTTATCCTGATCTGTTCCTTCGGCCTTCTTACTCCCCAGCATACTGCTCAAAAAGTTCCATGCATACGGCTTGAGTCTCTCTACTCGCTTACGACAGTCTTCAATTTTTCTGCCTAATTCTTCCTTCTTAGTTTGGAGCTCCTTGTACTCGTCTGGCTGTATGGGGCTGCTAAAATGTTCGTCCTTCAAATGCAGAGGGCAAACATAAAAGAAGTCAACCTTGTTCTGTGATATTAACACCGTGGTTGTTGGTTTATAGCATAGTGTACATGCTTTGCAGTCCTTTTCTGCAACGAGTCGAGAATGATAATGGTTAGGGAAAGCACTCATTGCCCTTCAATGTACTCTATTCCCTGTGATAATAGTCCTAATTTGCATCATATCATCGTATAATGGAATTATTCAAGCCGGGTAACTGTCGTTCCAAAATTCGCAAATTTCGAAAACTTGCGAGACCGAAGTGCAAATTGTATAGCAAATGTTATTATCAACAACCTATACACTGTTTGATTTAGTATATCAAATATATTTTTATTAATCAATCAATCGAATAAATAATATAATTATAAGATATTCATACGATAGAATTATTTTGTAATTATTTGCAGTTTGACATTTAAATTTTAAATTTATCCGCTATTATTAATTGATAAAGATTTTCATCCCTTTTTCAATATTTTTATAGCACAACTGTTTTTTTTGTTGTTTAGCTTCACATAATAGTGAACAGTTCGTTTGATTTATTTATTTGCTTGGTTGTTTACCCGAATATATCCACAGCCGTTAGAAGTCAGATTTTCGAGTTTGGTATCAATAATCCATTGAGGTGAATATTTGTATCAGGACTAGTATCAATTTTTCGTCGCAGTTGAAGAATATAGATACAGATTCATCAATACCATAATCGTTTCGATTGAAAGATATTATATTATAAGTTATAATATTGTTGACACGTCTTCTGCATATTACATAGAACATCACACAAATTAACTATCCACACATATTACACATCACATAGTATCCCTTACTATCCATCCATATAATAAAATACAATATAATATAATACAATGGCTGATCATCAAGAAGCAGACATCGACTCTATCGTTGACAGATTGTTGGAAGTCAGAGGTTCTAGACCTGGAAAACAAGTCACGTTGTTGGAACATGAAATCCGTTATTTATGTACCAAAGCTAGGGAGATTTTCATTCAGCAACCGATCTTGTTGGAATTAGAAGCTCCTATCAAGATTTGTGGTGATATTCACGGACAATACTATGATTTATTACGACTCTTCGAATATGGGGGTTTCCCACCCGAAGCTAACTATTTGTTTTTGGGTGACTATGTCGATAGAGGCAAGCAATCTTTAGAAACTATTTGCTTGTTATTGGCCTATAAGATCAAGTACCCTGAGAACTTTTTCATTTTGAGAGGTAATCACGAATGTGCCTCTATTAACAGAATCTACGGTTTTTACGATGAGTGTAAGAGAAGGTATAATATTAAGTTGTGGAAAACTTTCACCGATTGTTTCAATTGCTTGCCAATTGCAGCTATAATTGATGAAAAGATCTTTACAATGCATGGTGGTTTATCGCCAGATTTAAATTCTATGGAACAAATTAGAAGAGTCATGAGACCAACCGATATTCCAGATGTAGGGTTATTGTGTGACTTATTATGGTCCGATCCCGATAAAGATATTACCGGATGGTCTGAAAATGACAGAGGTGTGTCGTTCACATTTGGTCCTGATGTTGTGTCTAGATTTTTACAAAAACACGATATGGATTTAATTTGTAGAGCACATCAAGTTGTTGAAGATGGTTATGAATTCTTTTCAAAGAGACAATTGGTTACCTTATTCTCCGCTCCAAACTACTGTGGTGAATTCGACAATGCCGGTGCCATGATGAGTGTGGACGAGAGCTTATTGTGCTCGTTCCAAATCTTGAAGCCTGCTGACAAGAAGCCAAGATATCCTCAATCAAATAACATTTCTAATAATAGACCGGTTACACCTCCAAGAAAACCAAGAAGAGGGTCTAAATAAGGGTATTATTAGTAATATTCCTTCCCAGAAAACCCAAAAAAATCCAAAAAAATTCTCCCAGACCCTTCTTTTTGTCAACCATATGCTTCCCCCATCACCTATTTTTGTTTGTTGAAATGCTATATCGCTTTCTAAAATATTTTTATAAAACTCAAGTTATAATTCAATTTCAATAATGTCTTTGGTATCTTCTCTCCAATTCTCTTGCCCTATCTTAAGATCCTGATGAAATCAATGAACATTAATATTCCACACGACACAAGATTCAGGTATCCCTTTGTTACATAGACTTAAGAATTTTATATCGCATATAGTTTGTTTTATATACCTACTTCCTTGCGAAAAGGCGGTATCTATAGTTTAAGAAATTGTTACAGAAGATCGATATGCAATTGAAATTGATGTTGCTGCATGCCCGGCTGCTGCTTCTACTGTTGCTGCTTTTGCTGCTCCTGCTTCGATCCTTGAGTTATCCTTTATAGTGTTTAGTGTTAATTTTACTACTAGTGATATGTTATTCGCGCTTGCATGAATTTTTGCCTGATGCTCACTAGCATCCTAGGGTTATGTCTACATTTGATTACATTTGTCTAGACCATCTATTCATGGCAAGTCTACAACTGTTGTTATATAGCTATTAATAATTGTTTTAAATATCTTATGTTTTACTTAAATTATATGTTTTATGTTTAGCCTTTCCTACTTTCGTTAAGCCTCAGCGATGACACATATAAAACATTGCAGAACTGTACACACATAACATTGTACACACTGAACATTGTGCCCAAATTTCTTGCATACGCATTCTATCTCTCATCTCACAACTCCATATATTTGCTAAGATGCTCTCGCCAAGCCCAACATCGTCGTCAGCTTGCACTATGTATAAAAAGCAGTCACAAATAACGTGACGATATAAAAATTGTTCGCGCTTTCAATTGACAAAATTGTGGATTGTGTTGAGATTATGTAATCCAGGACCTAATCCTCACAATAGTGAAAAGTTTGAACAATTAGTACCGTTTGGTACGAGAAAAAAAACTGAAATTTTATTAGTGAAAAATTTACTTACCTTTCCATATAGAAGATCGAATAAGATAAAATGGTATGTCTAGATACACATAGGAGATGAAGTGCTGAACCATACGTAGATCCAGAGGTAGCCGTACGATAGAAAAGAGAAGATATATTGAGGAAATACTGAAATATGAAAGATGTATTGGAGTGGGTATAAATGAGAAAGTTTGATATAAGAATAATGAATAGTTCATCAGTTATATGATACAAGGAAACCGCATATTAGATATGAAATTACTGAGGCAGTCTAAAGACAATACTGGGAAGAAACGGTGTTCTCTCGAACACTCCTCTGAACGAAGAAACGGATAGGGAGGCACTCCATGTAATAAATAAGTGGCAAGCAAGAAGCAATTTACTAACATAAATATAGGTTTTAGTTCAAGATTTGTTAAACCCAACTCCAGCTTCCGAAGCTCAAAAACATAAATTGAAGACCTTAGTCCAACAACCAAGATCTTTCTTCATGGATGTCAAGTGTCAAGGTTGTTTAAACATTACCACTGTTTTCTCTCACGCACAAACTGCTGTCACCTGTGACTCTTGTTCCACCGTTTTATGTACCCCAACCGGTGGTAAGGCCAAGTTAACCGAAGGTTGTTCATTCAGAAGAAAATAGATTAATTGATGGTAAAGGGTGAGAATTAATAAAAGTAAAATGAAAGATGATATATTAATTGATGTTTGGTTTTATTAGTTGAGCTTTTTTATTAATTAGTTTTATTTTGTATATTTAAAAAAGTAATAGTTTCTTGGGAACTTTGGAAAGTTTATATTTCAAATATAATGCATCTGTCAGAGATAGTGTAGTAAGTAAGAATTAATCAGCACTTGTATATTGAGTGGCATACCAATAGCCATAGTAAAGAAATAATGAAAATATTAGTGTGTATAAATACTAGAACTAAATACGATTATAACTTGGATTTAGAGTAGAAACGAACAACTTCATCAACAGCTTGAGCGACTTTGTCGATGTTGCCGTCGTTCAAACCGGCAACAGAGGCTCTACCGGAGCTGACTAAGTAAATTCCGTGGTTCTTTTCCAATCTTGACACCATGTCTGGGGTTAATCCTGTGAAGGAAAACATACCCGATTGGGAGACAATATGATCCCAATTACCAGGAGTATTGTACTTGTCTGTCAATAAATCTCTCAACTTAGTTCTCATTTTGTTGATTCTCGAACTCATAGTGACCAAGTCGTCTTCCCATTGTTTTCTCAACTCTGAGTCAGTCAAAATAGTTGCAACAATCTTAGCACCGTATGCTGGAGGGTTGGAGATTTCCGATCTGGTGAGCTTATTTAATTGTGACTTGATAGCGTTATTCAAAGACTTATTGTCTTCAGCTGGAATGACATGAATAGCACCAACTCTTTCACCATACATACCACAGTTCTTTGCGAAAGATTGACAGATGACAATTGGGGTCTTCAATTTCTTTGAGTCGACAGCCAATCTAACAGCAAACCCATCATTGTCCAAGTTACCACTAGCGAATCCTTGGTATGCGGAGTCATATAATGCTAAATGTTCATTCTTGGCTAATGCCTCAAGAATTTGCTCCCATTGCTCCTTTGTCGCATCAAGTCCAGTAGGATTATGGGCACACGCATGCAATACAAAGATCGAGTTCTTTGGTGCCTTTTCAATAGTAGATAAGAATCCTTGCAAGTCCAATGTCTTGGTCTCATTGTTCCAGTATGGATACTTTTCTACTTTCAAACCCAAACTAGTGAAAATCTGGTTATGGTTAGCCCACGTAGGGTTTGACAAGTACACTGTAGGAAGATCCTTCGACTCAGTAGTGAAAAATTCCTTTAAAAATGTACCTGCTAAGTGCAATGCACCGGTACCTGACAACGATTGTTGACTGACCACTCTCGATTCCTTGATAGCTGGCGAGTTGTTTCCTAAAATAACTTTGGCACTCTCGGTCAAAAATGGTTGATACCCCGAAATCGACAAGTACTCGTGATTATACCCTTCTGAGTTAATCAATTTCTCCTCTGCCTTTCTGACTGCTGGTAATATCCATGGTTTCCCATTATTATCTCTATAAGCACCAATTCCCAAATCTACTTTATCTGAACGTTCATCAGCCGTGTATCTAGCTTTTAACCCAAATAATGGGTCTGGAGGTAATTCTTTAATACTTGAAAAATATTTTGACATATTGTATATCTATAATTGTTAATCTTAAACGTATAACTTCTAATGTCCGAAACTAAGTATTGATTGAAGAAGAACTATGTCCTTTTATATACGCTTTAAGTCTAGCCGGATTTTTCTCCTTTCACGCGAGGCATTTATTGGAGGGGTCTAAAATCATGTGAGAAAAATGGTTAAACACCGTACACTATTATCGCTATGATATACATTAAGTAGGCAAACAGAGGCGTATATAAAGATATGTATAAACAGACGGGGTGAATTCGGATGTCTGATATCAACTTGGGCGAAAATCGGAACGAAATAGGTTAGACTACTGATTTGACCTCGAAGAAACGCTTCAAGTAGTAAATTTGGAATACCGAATTGGCCGCAACGACTAAAATCTGGAATACAGACCACCATTTGACCCTTGAGTTGGTGGATTCAGCAGTATTTCTGTGGGTTCTTTCTCTGATGACGAGATAAGTCTGCTCGGCCTTAACATCGTTGGTCAATTGGCTCATTCTTTGGATCGCGTAGTCCAAGGAGTCGGCTTTAGGATCATTAACATCAACATAGACAACCCCGTGAATATTGAAGGATACATCCAAGTCGACACGACTAGTTTTTTCGTTGGAGAAACAGTATTGGTACTTTCCGGTAGTTTGGGCCTTTATTTGCTCGTCCCCGTGATCCAAGTCTTGTCTCTTCAACACCACTTGACCATTAGGGGTTGTGATCTAGATATAGTTAGTATTGCGACACTTGTAGACACTTAAATAGAATAGTACATACGTGGAAGTCAATGACATATTGTTCGGAGTTGTGAGGATCTCTTGATCCAACTTGGAAACTCACTGCCAATTCGTCATTCTTCTTCAAGTTTTCAAAGAAGCAGTGCTTTCCGTATGGAGGTAATAACACATTATGGGCTTCGATCATTGTAAGGAACAATGACATCAAAGTCAATGCTATAACTGACAACTTCATTATGGATAAGAATTGATGAAGTCTTGATGAAAGTTTGGCAAAGATTAGTATTTATGGTTGATTTTCCATTGTGATATTTTAACACGCGTTCAAAAACCACGGTCGCAGCGCACGACCGACCCAAGTACCATACCATGAATATTTGATCACCACAAGCTAATAGGGGTGATATAAGAGGTGCTAGTGTAGTGGTATATACGGAAAGTAATAATTGATATCGGTGGATGTTTTGTGGGAAATTCCAGTCTCTTGTAGTTGCAGTAATACGATATTTAGTTCTACAATTTTGTAGGTGCAATGCCAAAGGTTATGTTAATGCAATTCTATAAACAAACCTATGTAGGTAGAAAATGCAATAGATGACAAATAATAAACACATGGAAATCCCATGGCTGAAACTATAAATAATAGGTGATTACAACGGTTTCATAATTTCATCATAAAGAAGTTTCTTCAAATCTTCAATCGATAATTCATCTTTACGTTTATCAAAATCAAAGAAATCTTCGGGTATTTTTTCTGAAATGGGCTCATCATTGGGGTCGTGGTATATTTTGAGATATGGATGGTTCAATGCATTGTCCACTGTTATTCTCTTTGCAGGGTTGAATACCAACAAATTTTCCAACAAGTCAATAGCCAATGGGTTAATGGCATCACTTTTGAACAAGTTTGCAAACGGAACTTTTTTCACAAAAGGTAAGGAGCGAATATATTCCCTCGCACGCTTCAGCTTAATATTGTAGTAATCTTCCATGTTAGGAGTTCCTAACACCTCTATAATAAGCCAAAGTTGGTTATGGTAATCTCTTCCCGGGAATAAAGGCCTTCCCACTAACATCTCGGCCAAAATACACCCCACAGACCACACGTCGATGGCAGTAGTATATTCTTGGAACGTCAACATGATTTCGGGTGCCCTATACCACCTGGTGGCCACATACTCGGTCATAAACCCGAAGTTATCCTCACTGGATGCAATGGACCGAGCTAACCCAAAATCACATATCTTTAAGTCACAGTTGGAGTTCAACAACAAGTTTGATGGCTTCAAATCTCGATGCAACACATTGGCCAGGTGCATTGTCTTTAATGCCCGCAACGTCTGATAAATGAAATATTGAATGTGATCATCACTTAGCTTCTGTGTCTTGATCACCCGGTGCAAATCTGTCTCCATAAGCTCCTGAATCAAGTATATTTCGTTGAATAAATTGAAGTTGATAGGTCGCTGTATCGCAAGAATGGAGATTATATTCTCATGATTGAAATGTTTAAGTAACTTTAACTCTCTGAGAGTCCTAAGACACAACATCGAACGCTCAAATGGCTCGATCTTCTTAATGGCAACCTTCTGGTTTGTAGGCTTGTGGATAGCCGAACAAACTATCCCATATGCCCCTTCACCTACCACTTCAAGTATCTGATAATGGTCTGATACGTTGAACGAAATTTGTCTGGTCTGAGCCTGTTGTGGAGGTGGTTGTTCATTGTTCATTGTTAACAAACGTTCTTCGTGATCTTGATTTATTATAATATGAGAAAAAGAGTACTTTTAATATATATATGAATCTTGGGGTTATCTAAGTTTCAAATGAAAATGATCACCGTTGCGCGAAACACCATTTTATTGGATTTTAGTACGGACATATATGTCTAGAAGGCACTTCGAGTACAAAGAATCTAGATATATGCATCTCTTACACTTCTCTTGTAATAAACAATTAGAGACCAGCAATTAGACCTTTCAATGTGGGGAGATATATTCAGCCATCAAGAAAGTATTGAGAATATTTCCCTACCATTTGTGGGCAACGCAATTGAAAATCAAGCTCCAGCACATCGTTGGAAGGACACAATTAGGAGATCAGATTCACGTAAAATCACCAAGCCGGTGTTATCCGTATAGTGAAGTTAACATTCGCTTCTAGATCGTATTAATTTCCATGCATTTTGTGGTGCATACAACGAGTATTACCGTCTACAACCTTTACTCGTCTTCTTGTTCAATTGTCTTTATATATTCTTCTATCTGGAGTATTTTTAAATCCAAATCTACAATTAATTCGACAAATCAAAATACAACGTAAATAAAATCATATATATCCCATGGAAATAAATGTGCGATAATAAATATCGCAAATCGACTATGGAGCCCAGTTCTACTGTCTTGTTGTCTATACCCCTAATACACCTATTTCTTACGACCAAATAATCCCTTCTTCTTCTTCTTAGCTTCCGGTTGCAATGATGTAGCACTGTAGTTAGGGGCTTGATAAACACCTTGGCTCTCACTGGCACCAAAGTTGATAACAGGCCTTTCGTATTCACCTCCAACGTTAGCATCTGCATCTCTGGCACTCATGTTGTGGTATGAAAAATCTTCATGGAATCCCCATCCTAATCTTTGTGTTTCCATTTGATCTCTGTAAGTTGGGTCTCCGGTGATAGCGTACTCGAACGTACGGATCGTGTCCAAAGGTCTTTCGTTTCTTGATCTGGTTGGGTTAGAGATATCGGCCTGTCTGATACTGTTTCCAAAAATGTCCTTTAACTCGGAGGATTCTTGTGACAAGTACGATGGTCTTCTTTGGTCATGTTCTGCTGCTTGCTCGAAGGGTTGTGCTTCATTCACGGCCGATAAAATCGGATCATGCATATTGTTGGACATCTTATATGAATCAAGGTCTTGTTTCGATAATCTTACTTCTCCCTGTTGATAACCGTCCTTTTTGGAGGATTTAGATCTGAAAATAGCCATTTTACGTGTTGATTTCTCAGGAAGGGGGTGTTAGGAATTGTGTCCCAATTATGTAATCTATGATCTAAGCGAAAGTGGATCGTTTAATCCCTCTGTATGTATGTATGGTAACCGTACTGATATAATAGAATTGAAATATTAAATATTCCTATTAACTCGACGTAGTAATATAATAAAACAAATAAATAAATAAATTATGGAGATAAATTCACTACGTCTTTAGCAGATGAAATAATATCAGAATAAGAAATTATACTTTGGGCATACCAGAAATTAAATAATACGAAATTAGATAATATTATATACCTTACCATTAAATCTACTCCCAGGTGCTAACTACGAGCCTCCCTATAGCCTTTGTCGGCAATTTGAAGGGTCGGCCAAAAGATCTATGTGATTAACTTGCTGTAGGTCCGGCTGTGAAACTGCGGTGAGTGCGCACCATGCAGTGAATATGCTTAATGCGGTGAATTCGGGCTGTGCTTATAAAATAAGAGAGCATCGTTGTAACCATATATAGGCATAAAACCCGTTGGAGCTACTGGAAGGGGTATGATATTGTCTCGTGGCATTGTTAGGGTGGCCGAGCAGATGACTCTACAACAACGCGTATTAAAACCCTAGAAATTAAAATTATTGTACTGCCACATCTGGTGTTAAGGTTTTATTTGGGACGATATCACTTATAGCCATGCCTGTAACGAACTTTATATATATAAATGTAAAAGTAATGCAAACTACTTGAAATTTTTAAGAACGGGCAGGCCTCAATATGTTGACCTTACAACAGCCCGAGAAGAGGTTTAAATAGCCTTAGAATGCGGTACGTAAACGCACTAGAAAAGAATGCGGGTCGTATAAAGTCTAAGGTTACGGGGAAATACAAGAGGACGGCGTACATCCATACACCAATTCTATGTCAGAGCTTTATTGTGCAGTATGATGTATGGGTTTGTTATGTATGTTTGATAGATGTAATATGCGATTAAATGTGTTGATCAAAGGTATGTAGGTTTGCGAACGGCAGTAAGCGGTGAGGCCAATTGAACGTGTAGTCTCTGGAAGTGTAATTTTTGCAGTGTAGAGTAAAAAAAATTTACAGAAGAACTATATAGAGTAAGGGTTTGTGGGGCAACAGCTATTTAGCTACCGCGCGAGATACGCGAAAAGGAACCGTTATTCATAGTCTGGGTGCAAATTTCAAGCTACAGATAGTACAGGAGATAGGAATCGTACGAATAAATTTAGGGCAAAAATAAAATATATCGATGTATGATATCAAGGAGGTCGATAGACCCATTTATATACTTAGTTCATCCCATTTTGGTCCTTGAAGATATCCCATGCTTTGTTCAAGGTGATGAAGACGGCCTCGCAAACCATTTTATCTTCCAAGTCCAAGTTGGTCAACTTGTCAGGGTGAATTGAACTGATGACCTTCATATAATTTATTTTGACCTTCTTGGGTAACATTAAATCGTTAATTGTCAACTTCTTAGTCGTGGCAAACGGAAGCCCTAACTTTGAAGGAATGATTTGGTCCAATGACATGAGTAACGTCCGGATGTTATCTTCTTTGCCATTACTCCATGCGAAAATCAGTGCTTGTATGTCGTCATGAAGGTTAAACTTCATTTCCTCTTGCTTTCTCGTATCTTCGTGTTGCTTTTGTATGCGACGCAAGTTTTCATTGCTTCCGGATTGTGTACTTGGCTTTGGTTTAGATAGTGCCTTTACTGGACTTGCCGCTCTTGGTTTAGGTTTTGGTGGATTCACAATATTATTCACCCTTCTTTTACCATCCATTATCTTTTTATCGGTTACTCCATATTTGGAGATTAATTCCATGTAGCTTTCTAATGCCTCTGGGAATAACTCTAACATTTCTAAGCTTTCCGCTTTTCTTGAAAGCAATTTGATGTACCAGGATTTGATTGTTTTTTCATTAATCAAATATGCATAGTCTTGTAAATCATCTTCCGTCACCAATTGTAGGGCTTCATCACAACAGGATTTGGCTTGCTTATAGTTCCCTGACTTAATCAATGTTAAAGCCAAATTCGAATTGATAACAAGTCTTAACTCATGCTTTTCTGGTAACGACTGTAGACATTTTGTATAAGCTTCGTGCGCGGTATGGTAATCGCCCACCTTAAACAGCTCAGTAGCCTTATCTTTGGACGTTTCATAATCTGAAGACTGAAATTGGTTCAAAGGAGTCAGAACAAATGTATGCTTGGTAACACCTCCAGAAGATCTACCCGGGCCAATATGTTGGCCCAGTTTATGATTCATACCAAGCAAGTCAACTTCATCATCGACAGAATGACTTGGCTGTTTGGTTTTTGATTGAACACTTTGAACATTCCTTTCCTTACGATGCGTCCCACTTTGAGGTTGCAGTGATGGTCTTTGGGGTAATTCGGGGTGTTTTACTGGAGATGATCTACCCAGTTGTGAATCCGAATTATTTGGCGATCCACTTATCTTGCTCTTAGCAATACCCTTTAACTGCTCATAACGAGCTTTCTGCTTTTCTTTATCCTTCAATTTTTGTGATTTTATGAATTCGTTAATAGCTTCGTGGTCGATATTTTCTTCATCGGACCCATAATTTTCAGATACTCCTCCATTTGCCTTCCTTTCCGTGGCATCATCTTTATACATATGCTGAGATTTCATCCATGCTGGTAATGAACTTTGTCCTTCATTGTGAGCCGATTTTGAATGGTGTTGAAACTGTTCAATATTCTTCATCACTGTGTTTCTTGAACTATTTATAAATAAAGATGCCTTATTAAAGAAATCTGCAGACAAATCGTTTATCTTAGCACCAAAATCATTATTCATGTCTCTGTCGTCACGAATTGGTCTACTCGATGTTTCCTTCTTCTTTTTTTTACCGCCTCCCATTATAAAATTGACACAAGTTTGAAGATCAAGTCCAACCTCGTCAATAGCCTCGTTCGACTGCTCTACAGAGAACCCTATATCAACAAGTTCAGCCAAGGTTGTATCTCTAGCATCGGTAGAAGATTCTGACTTAGATAATTCAGTTTGTATCCTGGAATTTGACCTGGGATTGGATTTATCTTGCATTCTTGAGCCAGAACTCTGTTCACTCAACTTTGCGCTCGACGCTGAATGGCTTCTTCCTTCTGATTTCGACCCGCTTGTAGATGATGTGAGTTGTTCTATGGACTCCGGTTCTGGTGTGAATGCATCAGTAAACTCATCATCCAACAATGATATCTCGTGGTTAGTTCTACTACCTGTATTTGATGTATTACTTGTCGTCTCTGGTGATTTTCTCAATGGTTTACTGGCTTTTAATGGCTCTGTAGCCTGGGGTTTTTCAAAAATCGAAAATGGGTCATTCGACTGATTTGGTGTTGACGATCTTGATTGATTGACCGATCCCACACTCGAATTACTAACTGGACTCCCATTAAATATATCCAAATTAGAAAAGCTATTTTGCGAATAATTTGACTTATTTATTGCCGGACTCTGTTGTTTTCTTTGTCTCTCTAAGAGACTGAGATTCTTATCGTTAATGGAACTGTTTGATCCTGAATTTGCCGATTGAAATAAATCTGCAAAAGCATCTTTTTTAGGTGGAGGCGCCATGACTCTTTATCTATGATCAACGCCGCCTTAATTGTCTATATCTATTATATCTATACCACTAATGATATACTTGTGTTTATCTCCACCGACTATTGCACACTTGGTCGCAGTTCCAATTTTGTCGTGTGCTCACCCAAGCATGAATATAAATTTTTTTTATATCATATATGGAACTCATCTTGAAAAAACTACTAGTTTAAGTTCCTTGAATTATATACATTAAAAAAAACAAATCACCATGCATTTAATGTACACATTAGGCCCAGATGGCAAGAGAATCTACACTTTGAACAAAATTACTGCAGATGGTGAAATCACCAAGTCTGCTCATCCAGCAAGATTTTCACCAGATGACAAATATTCCAGACAAAGAGTTACCTTGAAAAAGAGATTTGGTTTATTACCAACTCAATAGATAATTTGAGGAACGTTCTACAAAAAAGTTCCAGCTTGTGGCTTCTCTGGTTATTTAATGGAGCAAGTTGATGATGCATGGAAAGTGAAGTGAAAAGTTTGCATAGCAATGAAAGGAGAGAAAAATGACGACTAGAGAAAGAAATATGACATGAAAGGCAATGTGCCCTGCAATGCAGTGGTATATTTGTTGCTAGATTTCATGTGCTAAAAAAATACGTTTATCTACTATATGTACATTACATAAATAATTTAAATTCTTTATATTGAAAAATAGTTGTAAATTAAGCATAGAAATCATCGCAAAAGCGATGATTCCTATGCTGTAGCTATAGTACATTATATATTTGGGATTCGAACTCCAGGGAAAGTAGCGATAGCTTCATATCGGGTCTTTCTTCTGCCCTGTAGCTTCTAAGTTGAATTCAGAATTCTTGGAATAATTCTCCCACATCTGTGCTACCATTTCGGTGTCCATGTTACCTCTATTTATGTCTTGTAATGACTTATTCATTGTCACAATCGATTCATTTAAATTTTCCTATAATGATAGTTAGCATGATTTCTTTGATCATTTATAGCTATGTTTACTCACCATATTGCTAATAATACGCGATAATAACGCATTTTGGACCTGTTCGTGTGGATTCTCCATATCTGGGTGATGTGGTTATGTTATTTTCTTATAATTAAAAGGAGATACTTCTTCAATGTTATGTTTATTTCTATACTAAATGCGCGATTAGTATAAAAATTATTCGTTGTATAATAAGATTCTTATCGAAATATCTAGTTTATATTGCTTCTAAAATTGCATCAAAATAACGTTATTGCATCTCATGTTTAAGTGAAGGCATTGCTTCTATTTAATTCTATCAAAAATACTTATTTTCAAAATAATGCTCCCCGGTTATCCCAAACCATAAAACTATATAATAATTATTCATTGATATGTATGCACTGGTAGATGAGTTCCTACTGGCATGCATTGAATCTGGGCAAATACCCATTGATTATATTAAGAGTCCTGAATTTTTTCGCTTGTTAGAAGAATCTAAAATCACAAAAGATCCTTGTTATGAAGAGCTATGTTACTGCCGAAATAAAGAATTGCAAATCGCCAGGAATAGATCAGAAGCCAGATATTTTTATGAAAACCCAGACCTTTTTATGGAATATAGTTTAGGAAATCTTACATTGAACACCAAGATGGATATTGACTTGAGTAGTGGTTACAAGAAATTCAGAGTGCTTAGTCGGACTTCACTGACTCTTGATAATGTACGAGGTACAAAATATGTGGCAATGGAAGACTTTGAAAGAACTGAGAATAAGAAACTAGACGAGAACATTATAACGTCAAGACATACTTTGTTGGAGTTATTAAATCTTCCGTTTCAAAAAAATGCCATAACTCAAAATATTGTGGCTTTCAATGGTCAAGTATTTATGGAAGCGGAACAAAGACCTCAAAAAAGAGCCGATGCTAGTAGTATGACTGGCTATAATTTTGAAGAAGTAATGACTTGTGCTGAATGTGATATAAATAGCTTTAAGCCTTTTGAATTCACTCCCCCAATCAATAATGCAGTTAAATTCAACTCAATGATAAACCATACATTCCCAGAGTCAGGACTATCTGTTCTAGTATCGTGTGAAATTGATTGCATTAAACAAAGACTGGAAGAAGTCGCATTACTCTACGATAAATCTGAATTCAAATATAAAATTCTTGAGAATAATATTGAAATGAAGTCCCGCAAGATCGGCGGTCGCAGTAATCTTATAAAGGCTATTCTCCAATGCTATTTAGCTGGTACCAATGACTTGGTTGTTGGGTATAGAGATGACAACTTCAATCTTAAATACGTTGAAAAACTTAAAGTATCGCATTTGTTGGAATCTTCAACTAATCCACTCTTGAAACGTACATTTTTGGATAAATGGTTTTGGTTTATTGCACAATTTATATCTCAATCCGTCAAAATGCCACGAAGCTTAGCTCTACATCATCATCAGCTTACTTTCAATAAGGACGATAGTATAGTAACATTAAAATCATTCAGATTGAATCCTTATCGATTAGAAAAAACAATTATTAGCAGGTTTGTCAAATGGCGGAGATACTTGGCAACAATGCAAAAACATCAATTATTACTAGATAATAAGGGCATGGTTAATAATAATCCTCCGAATAAAAAAGGGAAAGGGCGGAACAAGAAAAAAGATAAAACATTTGGTGATTCAAAACCCAATTCAAGAATTGCTGAACAAGGCGATGAGATTCTTAAGATTCACGTTACGGAAGAAATTGGAACTGATGGCATTGTAAACGCACTTGAGGATATTTCTTTATCATGACTGGCATTTTTTAATATACTTGAGAAAGTCATGAAAGCATTTAATACATAGCTTCATTAGTATGGAGTTGGCGCACACTACAATAATAATACGACTACAATCATCCACAAAATATGAATTCTAAAGATATAGAACTATTACACAATATATAAACATGAATTTGGAACGTATATATTAGTCGCTCAGTCTCATTTACACTTATTTTCTAAAATAAAATCCGCAACTAGTGGTCTATGGTCACTCATGTAAGCACCATTAAATTTGGAATGCAACATTGCAAATGCTTGCAACTTTAATGATAGATTGGCTTCTGGTGAATCTTCAGGCCTCGATTGTGCGTCACAAACATCTTCCTGGTTGATCTTGGTAGTATAGCCTGGTGCAAAGATGTAATCAATGTTCTGACCTCCTTGAAGTAAAACTTCTCCTCCAAATCCAGTCACACTGGACTTGGAATGGCCATATCTATTAAACGCTGTTGTTAATCTGGACACATCTTTATAATCTTCTACAATTAATTGGTATGTTCTCTCTGTTGGCTCAGCATTTAAATCACCGCAGAATATGGAGGGCCATTTATTAATCTCATTCATCTTTTGGACGATCATGCTTGCAGAACCAATTCTGGAAAGCTCGCCAACATGATCAAAGTGCGTATTGAATACATTAAAGTAATTCTCTGTCCGTTTATGTTTAAGGGTAACATATGAACAAATACGTAAGTACTTTGCATCCCATCCTTCTAAAGACGTTCTTGGGTTTTTCTCGTTTAACCACATGGTGTCACTAAAAACTAATTCCCATTCGGAGGTCTTATAGAGCACAGGCACATATTCTCCTATATTCCTACCATCAATCCTGCCAGCGCCATAAGCTGCCCATTCAGGTTGGTTCTGAGGTGAATATCTATTTAATTCACTCAAAAGATTATCCAATTGAAATTTGTAAACTTCTTGTAATGCTACAATTGCATCATGGCGGGCATTAAAAGCAATCGAACTAGCTATTTCGTTTACCCTTTCTGCCCAGGTTCTTTCTCCTGACACTAAGATGTCGTGACCGCCATTCTTGACATTATGAGAATATACCCTGAAATTCAAAGGCTGAATCTCATCGAATTTCTCTGGAACCTCAGCAAATGGCTTCTCTTTAATAGTCACTGGTTTAAGAGGTGAGTCTGGTACTATACCAGACCCCAACGTTCCCTCTTGTTCCGACTCATGAATATGAGGTGCTTCGTTATCTGCCTCGTTATATTCGTCTTTATCTGCATCTTTATCCGCCTCGTCGTCCTTATCTTCATCATCTTCATCATATGTACTTCCCTCATTGGGTTCTGTATCTCCAAGGAACATGTTTGGGTTCTTAGGATCATTCGAATGATCTCCAAATTTTTCATTCATAAAATCGCTTACGGCATCCTTGGATCCTTTCTGATCTTGTGCTGAGCCTTCTTCCTTTTCTGTAGGCTTTGCAGGTAATTTAGGCCTTGGAGTCGACTTATATTTCGATGCATTTTCCTCAAGCTTTTCTGACTTATCGTCGTTCTGTTTGTCAGCATTCTTGGCGGGAGACTTCTCTGCTTTATCTGTCGCTTCTACTTTTTCTTCCTTTTCTATTTTTCCCGATTTCTGCGTTTTCTTTGGAGAATCAGGTTTTGCAGCATTCTGGGACTTTTGAGGTTTCTCTTTGGCATTATTCTTCTCATTGGCCTTTCCTTTCTGTGACGACTGCTTTGCCTTGTCTCCACTATCCTTAGCTTCACTTTCCTTTCCCCCATTTTTATCGCTACTTTTCGCAGATTGTTTTTGATCTTTGTTATCTTCATTAGCTTTTGCATTGGATGAGTTATCACTCAGGTTTGGTCTCTTTATTCTGTTACCCAACTTAGTTTCCTTTAGTGGCTCATTGGAAAATTTAATCACTCCACCATACACATCATATGATGTTACAATAAACGCAAGCAAAGAAAGCAACACAAGCGACCATATCAAGAACCTGATGTTCTTCCTCCGGCTTATTCTAGACATTGCTAAGCTAACTTCTACCTTAGACTTATAATCGATATATTTGCACAAAGGGGAGATTAGATATAACTCAACAGTTCACCAGTCGCGGTCGCACTTGAACCACATAAAAAAAAAAATTTAATCTAGGCATATTAACCCCTTTAAAACCATTATAAGTAGTACGGCTACCACTAATAATAGCTTTAGAAGACTATCCAACTACACCAAACACAAATTGTTCAATACGAATAATACAATCAGTTACTTTTATACCATGAACTGCTCATATATATTCAATAATTTAATTAGTTATCTATTCGGTTGTATAGTGTAGTGGTTATCACTTTCGGTTTTGATCCGAACAACCCCGGTTCGAATCCGGGTACGACCTTTTTTTTTATCATTATCCACTCTATGACAAGAGCATTTCTAAACAATAATAATTCACACCAAAGTGGATTTTGAAGCGTTTCTTTCAGTAAGATTGTAAGGCTGTGATATACTATATGCCTCCATAGCCATGAACTCTTTGAGTATCATCAATGATGGGACCATAAAAATGGGTACCAATTTGGAGCTATGGCTGTGATTATATAATCCGAATAATTGAACCTCATCAAAATTTTTTTCACGTACTTGATAGCTTGCAAAGACAGATATAATACTAGATTCTTTTTAGGTCAACGAATTGATTAATATTTGAATATATAATGTCCGCCGTAATTGGTATTACCTTCGGTAACACATCGTCTTCTATTGCAGTCGCAACCCAAGACGGAAAAGTTGATGTTATCGCCAACCCTGATGGTGATCGTTCAATTCCATCCGTTCTTTCATATGTTGGATCTGATGAATATCACGGAGCTCAAGCCCAAGCACAATTAGTTAGAAACCCTAAGAACACTATTGTCAACTTCAGAGATTTTATTGGTAAGAGCTTAGATGAAGTTGATACTTCGGTCACAGATATTGGTGCTCCAGCCATTAAGACATCCGATAATAAGATTGGATTTGAAATCACCAGGGAAAATGGAAAGGTTGAAACCGTCAGTGTCAATGAAGCCACCAAGAGACATTTCCAACAAATGAAGGTTGCTGCCGAAGATTACATTGGTAAGTCCATCGAAGGTGTCGTCCTTACCGTACCAACTGACTTCAATGAACATCAAAGAAATGAATTAGCTAAGATCTCAACCGACGCCGGCTTAAAGGTCTTACAATTAATTAACGAACCATCATCTGCTTTGTTGTCTCATTTATCATCCGAAGGTGAAGATTTGTTAAAAGACAAAATCTACGTTGTCGCTGACTTTGGTGGTATTAGATCCGATGCTGCTGTTATCGCCGTTAGAGGTGGTGTCTTAACTATATTGGCTACTGCCCATAAGCATGGTTTAGGTGGTTCCAAATTGGACGATGTCTTAGCTGAGTACTTCGCCAAAGAATTTGAAAAGAAATACAAGGCTAACCCAAGAACTACTGCCAGATCTTTAGCTAAATTGAACTCTGAATCCATCACTGTCAAGAAAACTTTATCAAACGTCCAAACTTCAACTTGTTCTATCGAATCATTAGCTGATGGTTTAGATTTCCACACTACCATCAACAGATTGAGATATGAATTGACTGCTAGACAAGTCATTTCTGATATGACCAGTTTCGTTGAAACTGTTGTCTCTAAGGCCGGTTTAGAAAACTTGGACATTGACGAAGTCTTATTAGTCGGTGGTACCGCGCATACTCCAAAATTAGCTAGTAACATCTCTTTCATTTTCCCAGAATCTACCACTGTTATTGCACCATCATTAGACTCAAAGGCTACCAATCCATCAGAATTAGTTTGTCGTGGTGCTGCCTTACAAGCTTCATTGATCGAGTCTTTCGACGAAGAAGAAATCAAAGAATCCTTACAACCAGTAGTTGTCAACACTCAACATTTATCGAAGGCCATCGGTATCAAGGATGCCGAAGGTAACTTCCAACCAATTTTGGTTGCTGAGACTGCTTACCCAATCAAAAAGTCTATCGAAGTCACTAACGGCTCATCTGATGCAGCTCTTGTTAGTTTATACGAAGGTAAGAAAACCATCAAAGAAACTGTTATTGAACCAGAACAAAACGATGACGAATCTGACGATGATTACTCTGATGACGAACCAGAAATTAGAAGGGAAGCTGTCTATGAATGTGGTGACTTATTAGCAGAATTGTCCTTAAAGGACTTAAAGCCAAACTCTAAGTTAGAAGTTACTGTTAATATTACCCAAAACGGTACTTTACATGTTTCCGGTAGAGAATTGAAACCAGGTTCAGCTGTTGTTAAAGGTGAAATTACTGCTTAATCAACATTTCTAACATTTATTCCTTATATATAGTTATACATCTATCTATATTTATATTTATATAAACTTCGTTTCTTCGTTTAGTCAATGTAATTTCTAGTATGCAATTACACAAAACTATGCGTAATGGTTGAGACCCAATTTCACCATTTGTTAGCTCTTCATAAATTATTATATTTGGATACAACTAATTGTTTCAACTATGGGGAAGAAGAAACAAGAAATGTCTCAGGTATATAGTAACTCCAATAATGAATTCATTTTTGGAGAAAACGGAGGAAAAGGGAAGCATTTATCCTCGTTTCTAAAAAACCTATCACTAACAGGTTCCTCCAATTCATCTACAAATTCTAATTCCAAAAGCAATGATCACTATAATGATATCAATAGTAGCATATATGGCAATCTTTCATATGGTGCTAGTTCGCCAAATGAGAAAAATGTTGAAAATAGCGGGTCTATTAAGACACCTAACTTTAAGAGATCGCCCTACCAACGGTCGGTTTCTGGGCCAGTAGGAGCATCATTTTCACATTTGGCCACAACTCCTGGTGATGCTAAGGTTTCCAGTAATTCTAACAGCAAGCACAACCTGTCATCTCCTTATAAGAATCTGAGTCAGCATGCACCAACTGGTCATAAAAGTGGACACCGTACATTTTCAGGTCGTCAAAGATATGCCGATTTAGACGATGATTGGGACGCAGATTTGGAAGAAGTATCTGTACCCTCGCAGAATATAGGGTCTCTAGAAAACAAGAATTTATCCAGAATAAATACTGATAATGCGTCGACGAATTTATCGAGTAATTCTTTAAGCTTGCAGCCAAGCCCAATGCTAGATTCATTGCATCCTGATCTAACAGTTCCTATAGGTACTCATATCAATAAGGATGATTCCAATAAAGAATCATTAGATTATGACGATTTACAAACTAAGTTAGAAATTAACAAATTGAATCAACTAAATGTGAAGTATTCCAAATTCAGCAAAATGATAACTAATGATAGTAATATATCAATCCAGGACTTAAGAAGGCTTTCATGGAATGGAATTCCATGTGAATTGAGGGCTATTACTTGGCAAATACTATTGGGTTATCTACCAACAAATAAATCTAGACAAAGTTCAACGTTAAAAAGAAAGAGAGAAGAATATCTAGATGGATTAAGTGTTGTTAACTCGCAAATTAAGTTTTCGGATGACTCTCCATCAAATAATTCTTCTGCATCGCTTTCTTCTGCAAGTAATAGTAATAGTAATCGTGATAAACAGCTTTATCACCAGATTAAAATTGATGTGAAAAGAACAAACCCCACTATTAAATTATATGCTTATCCTGAAACACAACAATCGCTTAGAAAGATCTTATTTTTATGGGCTGTTCGTCACCCTGCTAGTGGGTATGTACAAGGTATTAATGATTTGTGTACTCCATTTTACCAGATTTTTTTGAATAATTATATATGGCAGTTACAGAAAGTAGCTGCGAATCGCCAAAATCCCACTGATGATAGTGATATGCAATTATTTATACCTGGTTTACTAGATAATTCAGATGATAAAGAGCAGGAGTTGCTTAATGACCCAAATCTAATGAACTACAATATTGGTAATTTTAATCCTGCGAAATTATCTCTGAGAATAATTTCTATTATCGAAGCAGATACCTATTGGTGTTTGTCTAGAGTATTGGAAAATATTACAGATAATTACATTCACCAACAACCTGGTATTATAAGACAAGTCAATGATTTACGTAATTTAATTTCGAAAATAGATTTAGAATTGTTACAGCATTTTGATAATGAAGGGGTTGAGTTCATTCAATTTGCCTTCAGATGGATGAACTGCCTACTTATGAGAGAGTTATCCATTCCCTTGATTATTAGAATGTGGGACACTTATCTCAGTGAATCACCATTGGGTTTTAATAATTTCCATATTTATGTCTGTGCAGCATTCTTAATCAAGTTTAGTGGTGAATTAAAGCATAAGGACTTCCAGGAAATTCTACTTTTCTTACAGAACCCACCTACCACTTATTGGACTGAAAAGGACATTGAACTAATGTTAAGTGAGGCATTTATTTGGCAAAGTTTGTATAAAAACGCCAGTGCCCATTTAAGATAAATTGGTTTCAAGATTCTTAAGAGTATTAAAATGTTATATATTAGCGTATAATATATATCAATGTAGCCAAAATATACATCTTTCCACATTCATAGCAATGATAATGGAAATTCGCTATTCTAAGTTGCATGAAAATTCTAAGAAATACACGCAACCATTCAATTATAGTCTTCTCTTGAAATTTAACACCTTAACCACGTATTTGAGTGCCCTTTCATATATATTTGCTTATTACTACATTTTGCAACTATTTTATTATAATTCAGTGCTAAGTCGGAGTCGCATTATTTAATTTTGCTAACGGAGTCAGTAATCGATAATCAAAATTTCATTGACCTCGTTCGTACATCGTTATCAATTAATTAAATAGACTCGTGAACGTGGCTACTTATATATCCAACTTCTTTTCTAAAGGCAACAATACAAAACAGTTATAACATTCATTTCAACAATAATGTCAACGGATACTAAGCCAGCTGGAAGAACCATTTTAGCTTCAACAATTGCTAAGGAATTCGTCGATGAGATAACTACTCAACTTCAAGAATTAAAATTCAAGCCTAAGTTAGTAGGATTTTTAGCTAACGACGATCCGGCGGCACAAATGTATGCTAATTGGACAGGAAAGACGTGTGAAGGATTAGGTTTTGAATATGAATTAGTCCAAGTAGATAAAAACGACTTGGAAAGTTCGCTAATTAAAGCTAATAAAGATGACAATGTGAATGGTATAATGGTTTATTTCCCGGTATTTGGAGACAACCAGGACCAATATTTACAGCAGTTGATTTCCACTGAAAAGGATGTGGAAGGGTTGAACTTTATGTACTACCACAACCTATACCACAACGTCAGATTTTTGGATGCTCCATATAACGAACAAAAGTGTATCTTACCATGCACACCGTTGGCCATGGTCAAGATCTTGGAGTATTTGGGCGTGTATAACAAGATCTTGCACTACGGTAACAGACTATACGGGAAAAAGATCATGGTTGTGAACAGATCAGAGATCGTCGGTCGTCCTCTTGCAGCCCTCTTAGCCAATGACGGGGCCACGGTCTATTCCGTGGACATAAACAATATCCAGCAATACAGTAGAGGTGACGATTTGCTGGAAAAAAGACACAAGGCAGTCCAATTAGATTCTATGCACTCTGTGGAATCGTTAGCTCCTACATGTGATGTCATTATTACTGGGGTTCCATCAGACTCCTACAAGTTCCCTATTGAATACATTACTAACGGTTCCGTGGTCATTAACTTTTCGAGCTCTAAGAATTTCCCTGATGAAGTCAAGCAAAAGGCTGGCTTGTATGTTCCTTCGATTGGGAAGGTCACAATTGCCATGCTTTTAAGAAACTTGTTGAGATTAATCAAGAACAAGAACCATAGAATAGCCAAAGGCGAACAGCAAGCCTAGTCTCCTTTCCTTTTGCATTATTGCAATCTCGATGCCCTTGATGAATTGGAACCAAATGCTACTTATATGTAGGAGGTTTGTTGTTTAGTTTTGTGTAATGAGAAACTAGAGTCAAAATTTTTCTGACTCCTCTTCGATAAACATGTCTGCTAGTGAACATCATTCTATAACAATATACCCCATTGAGTTATTGAGACATATTGAAAAATAGCACTGGGTTAGCTATTCGAGATATAATTAGAGGAAACTCCGAAGAAAAGAGCAAGCTCGAGGTTGTTACAATCTTTATACGTAAATATAGTTCCATAATAAAAACGCCGATATATTAAAGTAAAGCTCATGGAACCCATGGAGTCTTCTAATTCAAAGAGATTAGCCCAAATAGACCCACTAACCATTACAGAATCTCTTGGGTTTCAAACATTTCGCCGAGAGTCAAGAAAACCATGGAGTAAATACGAAGACAGCGAGTTGATCCGAGTAATAAATGAATTGCACCCCAGTCAAATAAATAATTTGGATGCAGATACTGTCAAATGGGACATAATAGCACAAAGGATGTATCCTAATGGCGAGAGGAAGCCTAAGGATTGCAGAAAGAGATGGTGCAACTCATTGGATCCCAATTTGAAAAAGGGCAAATGGACTAAGGATGAGGATGAGAAGTTAATCAAAGCTTATGAAAAGCATGGTGCATCGTGGCAAAAGGTTTCAAATGAGATCTTAGGAAGAACAGATGACCAGTGTGCTAAGAGATATATCGAAGTACTTGATCCTGACACGAAAGATAGACTTAAACCATGGGAACACCATGAAGATCTTCAGTTAATAAGGCAGGTTAAAACCCACGGCACAAAGTGGAGAACAATTGCATTAGAGATCAAAGGTAGGCCATCGTTAACTTGCCGTAATAGGTGGCGAAAGATAGTCACCGACGTTGTTAGAGGCAAGGCGGATCCGATTATTAAAAAAGAAGTTGACACCATTGCCAATGGTAATATCAAAGTATTGGAAAATATTGGTAAAGGCAACAAAAGTATACAAAATTCGAGTCAAGAGAGCTTAATTAATTCAAAATCCGATTCTCAGGCATCAACACCATATCCATTAAATACATCTTCCCAGTCTACTAGCACTGAACAGCCGGATACTTATCAAGCGCAAACATCCTACCCAAAGCAATCAGTCCAAGTCCCGCAGCAGTACCAACAAAGAATCGCTAGACCGCCAGCTCAAAGTGCAATTACTATGCCGGTTAATAGTGAAGTTGAATGGAAATATACCTTGGAAAGAGAGGATGGTAAACCTGATAACGCAAATTTGCCACATACGGCATTATTCTCTGATGAAAACAATGGAAATATTAAGAATCAAGAATTAGTTCAACTGCTTATCTCATATGCTAAGACCTATGGCTTGAACATAACTGTACATCAGCATATACATCATCATTATTCGCAGCCAGGTAATAGACATCTACAAAAACAACGACAAATTCCTGACGTTCCAAATTATCCATATCAGTCAGTGCAATCTCCTTTCAGTGTTTTAGGTCTGTCTTCGAATGGCAATAGTAATGAATTTAGTTCAGTAAATGACCCTGGATTTAACGATTCTATCCCTCCAAATGAGATGAACAAAAATTACCAATCTCCATATTATCTCGAGCCAGAGACTCAATTGACCAGATACCAGCACTTCAACTATTTACCACCGTTAACAGAAGTTCCAAAATTGAATTCCTCATCATCTCCTCCTTCAACCCTAAAGGAGACGAATAATCCAACTCATCACCACCATCATCATCACCATCATCACCATCATGATAATGAAATCGAAAAGGAGAAGCAGGAGAAAAAAGACCCGTCGAATAATAAGGAGTCTGACTTGATCAAACTATTAAACAGGTATAATAATGAAACTACGCCAGAGCTTCAAGAGAGAAATAAGGGAGCTATGGTATCTACTGAATCAACACCTCCTGGATCTAATTCCTTAACTCCTTTAACCCAAGCGGTAGAAATGGCAGCAGCTGCAGAAGCTGGAGGAAAGGCCTCGTCGTCTAATACTCGCAAGAGATCTAGTACCAGCACTGCCTACCATAATAAAAAATCTAAACAGCAAAGAGATGAAAAGGAATTGGAAGACGGTATAGACTTTTGGGATAATATGAGAAATTTGACTGATATACCAAACCACCAACCTCAGCAGAAAACCCAAGTGGCCAGCCACAGCCAGGATCAGCTTTCAAATCAAAAACCAAATTCACAACTCCCATCCTCACATATTTTTCCAAACAATTCTTCTCAACTGGCATTGAGAAATCTGCTGTCAGTTGTTGATACTAGCGCAAATGCCAATAAGGCTAATAATAATGATATTAATGAACCACCCTATGAAGAAGAAGAAGCAGTAGGAGAAGAGGATTATGGATTATTTTATAACGTTTTCAATAAGGAGAGTTCTTCAACGGCGCCTTCGAACAATGGGACAGAAAGCCAGAATAATGGTTCTGTATACGATAATCTTATTAGTATATTCGGTATGATTCCTTTCAATCCATCTTAATTTCTATATGTATATAAATATATCATAATAAATTCGCAACTATTTCATACATCTACAAAAATTCATTTCACCACGCAGCGCAAAAAATAGATCATATAAAATCTAATCAAAGATAAATGAAAACACGTACTGAATGTTGATAGATGCATATAGATAGTTAAATACATGTCGATCCTAGTCAAAATATTAATAAATATTATACATGTCAACAATAAAACATAATAATATTAATGGATCTCTGGATCAACTAAACTTGAATCACAGAGTACGAGGTCAAGGACAAGAATCAAGTTCTCCTAGCAAAGAGGACGATATCAAAACATATTACATTCGGCTTATAAATGAAGAATTTAGAAATTTACAGTTAGATCCTGACTTACAATCTAAGTCATTATTTGATTTGATTGATTATTGTGAACTTTTGTATGAAGATCTGACAAGAGTAATCAGCACGGAGAAAGGATTGAAAACGTTTATTAAAGGGTACTTGATTTTTAATTATTTTATCAATAGTCTTATAATCATGCATTTTAATGGTTTTGATGAATTTATAAGGTCTAATGAGCGTGACTTCATTATATATTTGCACTTATTCACGTTCTATAACACCGATGATTATATCAAAACAGACACTCGTACTATTCCGTTGGGTATATTGAGGAAGTGGATTCTCGGGTATCTTATTGCAAAAAAGCTATTGAAGTTTGATGTCCATGTTTTGTATAATTGGTTGTATGAATACATCGACTACCTAAAGGAAAAAGATGAATTTGAGTCACAAGAACAGTTAATTCAACCAAATCAAATTCTGAAATCACAAAAGATGAATAATATAAATGCAAACCTTGATGGCATAAATAGTAGTCAAGAATCCTTACAAAACTTGTCTGACAGCTTTTCAGAAATTCGGAATGATTCTGATGACAGTGAATCTCTCGACCATTTCAAGAATAGATATCCAGCCTTTACTCTAAATGAAATTAACGATTCAAGAGAAAGTTTAACATTTCAGCCTGTCGATGATTTCAAAAATGATGGCCTCATACTGAGTACGGATCTTTCTTCCAAAAGTCCAACACCTCCGCCAATTCCATCCCTACCTCCTCCAATCCCATCTATACCTCCTCCAATCCCATCTATGCCACCTCCAATCCCATCAGTTCCTCCCCCAATCCCGATCAACGCTCCACCTGAGTTACCACGGCACTCTTCATTCAATCATTCCTCATCTCCATCCCATTCATCACCTCAGATTTCAAAGGAAACACCCTACCCTGTTGATACAAATACACCTACAGTAACTACGCCTTATCCAGTGTCTGAAAATGTTTCTGCTAATAGCTTATATAATAGCAACCCTAGTTTTGAATCTTACGACCAAGATATAGGTACTAACAACGTAATTAAAGCTCCATCGCAAGAGGTCAAAAAGGCTTATTCAAGTTATAATAGACCTGTGCCAAGTGTTCCTCGACAATTTCAAAATTCTAATGGCAACATTTCAAGGTTTAATCCAAATGGTCAATACATGACACATGATAACCCTATCGTCCCCAGTCAATACGTTAATCCTCTGTTTTCAAATCAATATGTTTCGCAACCTCCTCCTCATATAATGCTTCCGAATCATGCAATACAACAACAAAGCTACCAAGTGGGGCAAAAGATTAATTATATGAAAGCATATTCAATATGTGGATTGAAGAATTTTGGGTCATCATGTTATATAAATCTGACTATTCAATTATTATTTGGATTGTTTCAATTTAAAGCCATTTTTTCTAATCTGCATTATGCCAAATACATAAAAGATCCTAAGTTCTTGAAAATTATGGAGCATCAAGGCAGCTCAAAAACACCTCAATTATTATCAGAGGCAATAGCAGGGTTATTAAAATCCTTCCACGCTCATGGAGGGGCTGCTATAGCTCCGACTAAATTTTTAAGAATTTCTTCCACAATTAAACCTGACTTCAATATTCCTAATGAACAACAGGATGCGCAAGAGTTTCTATTATTTGTATTAGAAAGATTGCATGATGAATTATCCTACAAAGCCCTTGATGCAAGAGATATTGATTCAGCAACATTAGAGAGATATATTTTAAAGTGGAACATTAATATCAATTCTAGAGACAAGGAAAATTATTTTAATTGGTATAAGACACTCGTTAAGAGTGAAGGTAACTCCCCTATTAATGACTTATTTCAAGGTCATTTGCAAAACAAATTGACCTGCAATAAATGTGGCTATGAATCTACTAATTATTCTCCATTCACCATATTATCATTACCCATTCCTGACTACAATTCAAGAATAAATTTATCTGACTGTCTAAGATACTACACACAAGATGAAATTTTAAGTGGTGATAATGCTTGGAATTGCCCTAAATGTTCAAAAAACAAAGACGGAGATCATTTATGCCCTCCTAATTCACTTGATAACCACCCAGTCTTTACTTCCAAAAGGAGTGGTATCTTTAAGCTAGGCAGGAGAAGCAAATCTCCTTCCAGGGATAAGGCAAAAACGAACAATGTTACTGCGAAAGATTCAAAGAATGATTCTATTTCTGTTAAAACGCTTAATTTCATAAAATTGCCGCAGATTTTATTTGTACATTTGGCCAGATTTTCTATGACTAGTATGACTGACAAGGTAAACAAGGTTATTAAGTATCCATTAGAGCTAAAATTTAACAATTATTCCAACAATATTAATCACGAAATATCATACAAGTTGGTTGGTTTGATTAACCATTATGGAAATTTGAAAAGTGGGCACTATACGTCATTAGTTAATAAATCCATTCCTAGTTCAAATAATGATGATATTAATCATCCTTGTTGGTGCTATTTTGATGATGATGCGGTAAGAATTAATTTAAGACATGGTGATATCAACAAGCCAAATATAGACTTTAACGAACTTAACTCAAGGGATGTTTATGTATTATGCTATGAAAGAAGATAAGATAAGTAAATACTAATATTTATATACACACAATCAACGTTTAGATTTAAAAGCTAATCTACTAGTTATTTCACCAATCCTTGTATTGTTTTTTTGTTTGGGCTGGTTTCTTCTTTCTCCCTCTTCTGGACTATTATCTTCATCGCTTTCGCTGTC
This sequence comes from Debaryomyces subglobosus, assembly GCA_003708965.2. Classification (NCBI taxonomy): domain Eukaryota; kingdom Fungi; phylum Ascomycota; class Pichiomycetes; order Serinales; family Debaryomycetaceae; genus Debaryomyces; species Debaryomyces subglobosus. The sequence goes on along the minus strand of PPOW02000014.1, from coordinate 58,774 downwards.
ATTGCCAAAAGCCGATTGAACTTTCGGTCTTTTAGATATAGACGATTTCAAAGATACCTTAATGGGTTGATTCGTATTTATGATGTTTGGTGTCGAATCTTCTTTAAATTCTTCTTTATGCTTATTCATATATTCTTGACCTTTTTTAATTTGCTCGTTTATAAGCTTCATCGACATCTGCTCCTCGGTTTTTATATTCTTCTGGTTTTGCATTAGCTCTTTTTGTCTTTGATAGTATTCTGAATCTATAAGCCTTATAACTAGATTAAATTCTGTGTCGGTATCTGTTTCGGGTTGTTCTACTTTAACATATCCTTTAATGCCTAAGAATTTCACAAATTGGGTCAATGAGGACCATTTTGTCGAATTCATATGTACATGATCTCTATCATTTAAAATATATTCTTGATAAAACTTGTTTGCGTTTATCTTCTTTGTGCCGTGATTTATCTTTAGCAATTTGATAAAATCTTTTAGAAATTGATTGGAATACTCCTCTATTATACTTGAACCACCGTCCTTTAGTGAAGTAATTTTTTTTTGATGTGATAAAGAATTTATATGATTTTTAAACCCGTTTGCATCTCTGCATTGTTTTTCACAAATTTGACAATAAAAGCGTAATCTTTGTAATCCGGATGCCTTTAACTGTTTTGATTGATATTTAGCAGTTCCAATATCGGCCTTTCCCATCTTTGACTTAAATCAGTTATTATAAAAGAAATCAACTTTTTGCAAGTTAAAACGGTTCCCTATTTTTCTGCGATGTATTTGAAGTATCAAAAAAGTAACTATTAACATCAAATTCAACAATGTTGATAACACACCTGCAAATTCCATTAACGAGATGGATTTTTAACAAGAATGTTAACTTGAAGCCTCTCTTTGGCAGAAAATATTCCTCTTTACCACCACGGAAATCTTACCATGCAAATTTAAGTCCAATTTCATTATTATGGAATACGAAAGTTTCACCTACGTTCAAATACTGTTCTTCAATCGCCATAGTTGCAATATCCATGTCACATATACACCCTAATATAATAATTACAGTCGGTCCACCAGTTTTGTTAGGAAGTTGGTATTTGTATACCAAATGGAGGAAAATTCAGTATGCAACAGAGTTTCAGAAATTAATTCCTAAGTCAAAGGAAGAATTTAATTCGAAAGATAATGATATCATTATAAAGAAATATAACGAAGCTGAAATATCTAATGTACTCAATGGAATTGATAATGAATTTGATAATTTCAGAAGACAGGTTATTGAGATTACTGAGAGACGAATTATAGATTACATTATACTCAATCAAGATCAACATAACAGAATGTTTTCTTTATTTATTGACGAAAACAAACAAGTCTCAGTAAAGCTAAATGAAAACGATATTGAAACCTTTATTTTACTGTCAGCACCAGTACCTGATTTTGATTCGATCGAAGATAATGAAACAAGCTCTCCGTCACAACAAAATTTCCAAGATTTTATTAAATTATCTCTACCTTTTTTTTCCAGTAAGGATGCTTCTAATCGGAAAAGATTAGGAATAATTGAATGCTATCTACTCAAAATGAACAACACTCAGGAGACGGATCATATAGAGTATAAAATTTTAATCGAAATTTCTCCATATAAATGGCTTGTTGAATCTAAGGATAAATTAGTTATCAAATATATCGAAGGCCAAGGAGTGTATACGAGCAAGATGTATGATGAAGCCAAAGAAGCAAAAAAGTCAAAGGATCAAGATGACGAAGAAATCACTGTAAATATTTAAATATAGATCGTGTATATACAATTAATATCTCTTAAAGAAGTTACGCTGGGTATCATTAAACAAACTAAATTGGTATTCGTAGCATTGTGATTGTTCCTTGATTCTCTCTAAGTCAGATAACCAGCTTTGAATATCATGAATTCTCTTATTTGTATTTGGATGAGTAGAGAAAAACTCTTGGAAACTCAAGCCAGTGGTGTTGTATTTTTGTTGCAATTTTGATTCCCAATCATTCATTCTTAGCCAGAATTGGACGGCTTCATTAATATTGAAACACAGTCTTGCCATTAATTCACACCCAATATGGTCAGCTTCAGATTCCATATCTCTCGATGCTGGCATCTTCAATAACCCTTCGATCATTAAACCGTTAAACGAGCTAGTCCCCGTAATTGAGTACAAAATAGCCAGCAATAAAATATAAAACGGTTGTTTCGACAATTGCTCCAGTGAATGATGAGCTAATTGATGTGATAACTCGTGTGATAGAACAGTAGCTAATCCATCATCATTATGGCAGATAGGAAGAATTGACGAAAATATAAATATCTTACCATTAGGCAAAATGAATGCATTAGGTGGGATCTTGTTGGGATCAACCTGGATAATATGAATTGACCAATTCAAATTCTTCAAATGTTCTACCTGCTGTTGATCAGGGAAATTCGATATTGCAGCTGTCAACAACCTATTCATAATTTTAGTTACTCTTCCATATAATGGGTCGCTAGAGGGAAGAATTTGATTTTGGTATTCTCCTAAAATTTGTCTATAACTGTAATCACCAATCTTAGTTTCCAACCAATACGGAATCCAAATAAATCTCCATCTCCCCGTAAATGGGGCTTCATGCAAATTGTATACGTAGAAAGCACCTAAAGAAAGCCCAACGTAAATGGTATTTCTGTTGTAAAGGTATTTCTTGAAATCAAAATTTGAATGTGAATTATCAAATCTCCTGTAAGTTGCATAATTTTTTGAAAAACGAATGGAGTTAGTCATAGATATGTGGGACCTGATTGGCCTCTTAATGTGATGCCATTGCCTTCCCAATTGTCTGAACATGGTTTTATTCCTTTGTCTCTTTAATATGCAATAAGGAATTCTAAAAAATCGAGATAAAAGATTTACTAAGCTTTCAGTGAGAAACACTTCGACTACTGAGAACAGACTTTACTTTGTATATGAGAAATTATATGAGAACTATAGAAATAAAGAGGTATGAAAGAACTGAAATATTTAAGTTATTAGAAGCATGAAGCCATCGATACGGTGTTGTGGTTTACTTCACGGACACAATGATAGTATGATGTAGTAAGAGGGACTCATTATCGTGAGATTATTCAAACACCACGTCTGGTTTAAAGGCCTCATGGCTATCATTCTTCCTAATACTGAATGGAGAAATTCCAGAATCTTCATTCGTATCTCCGAAAGATTCATCGATCTCATCAGCTGTGCCAATTCGCTGACCGTTAGCAATATCTGCAAGGTTGCTGTGGGTCGAGGACTTTGGAACCTTGGAATAAAAGCCCAGTTGGACTTCCAAAGCTGAATCTTGTGCTTGCTGATTTTTGGAGCTAGGAAAGCTATTCGTGAGAATATCGCTGCTCGAATTGTTGGACACAGTTTGGTTTCGTTGTTTTAAACTAACAGTAGCAGCTCTTGATGGTAACTTCTCAAAATAAGACGGTCCCGTCAACTGCTTAGCCAATGTATCTAAAGATCTATCGGGCCCATTACTTGCAGTTGTAGGAGATCCTACTATACTCTCATTGCTACTAGCAAAGTTGTCGTTTGGAATATGGGGCGGAGAAACAATGCTCCCATTATTGATCTTGCTAGTCGATTGGACGTTGTTATTAGAGCTTGCGGGAGACAGTGCCGATACATTGTTGTATCCGTTTGGTGGTAATATAGGAATTACAGACTCGTAGAAATCATATGAAGAGGGTGTTTTCTGGTGCCCTGGTATTGCTCTCCGATCCAAAAAATTTGTGGTGGATGAAGATCCATTAGACAAAGAAGTCTGATATGTCTTTTCTGCATTTCCATCCGCTTCTGGCTCTTCTTGCGTTAATGAAGACTTGTTTCTTTCTCCACGCTTCTTATGTAATTCCTCCTCAAATTGGTTGAACAGTTGATCATCTCTCAATCCTAAATCAATCTCATTCTCCATTCGATCTTCTTTCGATTGTTTCCTCTCATTTCTGTACCACATGAGGATACAAAAACTTATAATAACGGCCGAAGGAATACCGACTCCTAGTCCAACAGCAAGCCTATTATCATATCCCATATTCTCACTTGAGGTTCCGGAGTTCGAAGTATTTCTTCAATATAAACTAGTGAATTTTCAAATAAAACGAAAGAAACACTCGCTCTTATTATGTATGATCAATAGTATTAATATTCTAGTATATAATACTAATTAGTACAATCAAAGAGTTCGTAATACTAAATTTAATCTTTCCATTAATGGCTGAGTTGAGAAATTTCCAATTTTGACACCCGAGGGTGTCGATTTTCCGGTGTATTAGCATAAATATAGAATAGCATGATATATCGATACATAAGAAGTATATACAAGGATTAAAGACCGAATTCAACAGAGGTATCTTCAAGAAGGTTGATTTGTGTTTTCTGGGCGTCATTTATTTGCAAGATCCAATGGTGGATGTAGAAAGGATGTAACTTTGATTCACGAGTTGCCTTTAATTTCAATACTCCCGAGTTCTCGGAGCCTTGAACAGAAAATTCTATGTCAATGTCACCTCTGACAGTGTTCAAGGTTCCCCATATCCATGGCCACGACTGCTTGAAGTTGATGTTGTCACCCAACAGTTGCTTGGCATTTTGCGATCTTCTTAAAAAGTACATGACCGAATTAATGATTGGAGACGTTGTCTTCTCGTAGTTGAAAATGACGATACAAGCCAACGTTACCCCCAATCCGTATGTTAAAAAGTATATTCTATTTTGCTTTTTGGCCTTGAAAGGGTCTGGAAATTCCCTGTCCACGGTGACGGGAGGTTTCTGGGGAGGGACTTGAGAAGACACCGAGCTGTTGAACCTGGTGTACACCCGTAAGCTACCAATGCCTCTGGCGACATTTATTCTTTTAGTAAGCGTCGATATACCTATGTTTCTGCTTAGCATTATTATTAAATCGGTTTATGGTATGCTATAAAGTAGATACAAGAAGTTTTTTTATATGGCCATAATGAGTGAAAAATTACACAAAGCTTCCTCTCATATTAAGTACCATAATTTAAGTACCTTAGTACTCCTAACTTCTAAGAAATATATATAGATAGTGGTATAATGTCTTCGATATCTGGTGCCTGTATGGTATCGAAGATATCAGGAATGATTCATATCAGAGAAGATACTACACCGCTGGTCCTAGAATGGAATGCAATAGATCAACTGAAATCGGTGTCAATACCTTTGAACTCATTGACTAATCTAAGAGCTTCTAAAGAAACAGTACCCAAGATGATATTGCTGGTATCATACAAGTTAAATAATGAAGACAAAGAACTAAGACTTACTTTCACTAATAGGCCTACGATGAATAATATTAAAGAATCTCTACAAACCATTGTTGCTAGACAGAAAACGGTCATCAAAGACAGTCCTACACCTGTGCCCAGCTCAAGTGCGCCAGGAACACCAGTACCGCTGTCAAGTGCTAATTCTGGTAGTTCTACATCAACAGCAAATCTGTTGTCCTTCACTAATCCCCAATCATTAAGTGATCAGAGTCTTTTAAAAAATCATCAATTACAACAGAAGTTGCTATTAGAGGACAAGAACTTAAGAAACACCTTCACCCAATCGGTCATTAATTTCAAATTATCGCCAAATGTGTTTTGGCTGACAAGATTGAATCAATTAAGAACGTATGCATTAACTATATCCCAACAGAAAGGTCCGTACAATGTACTATCGACTATTAAACCCGTAGCATCATCCGATAATCAAGTAAATGTCAATGTAACTAGAGATACTATAAATGAAATATTTGCTACCTATCCTATAATTAAAAAGGCATTCGACGAGTTAGTTCCAACGAAATTTCCAGAGGGTGAATTTTGGTCAAGATTCTTTAACTCTAAATTGTTTAGACGGTTAAGAGGTGATAAAATCAATACTTCTAACGAAAGGGGGGATTTTGTATTAGACAAATACTTATATATTGATCTGGATTTTCTTGAGAATGAGGGTAATGATGATTCAAATAAGAAAAGTAAGTTACAGGATGATGTTCAAGTCAATAAGTTTTTGGACCTTTTAGGGAATGAGGAGGACAACTCTCAAAAGTTAGGAAATATGCCTGATATAACAATGAGATACTCAGATGATGTAAGTAAGCAAAATGCATTATTGAATCCAACTGTGCGAGGTAAAACTCCGCAAAAGGGGCAGGAGAATGAAATGATCATTCTTATGAAGAATATGAACAAATTATCATCCAAAATGGTACATATGAGTGGAGCATCTGAGAGTCATAAAACACAAGAGGGTGGATTATCGGTAGCAGAGTTAAACGAATACGAACAAGAATTAAATTTACACGATTTAAATGAAATAGAAGACTTAAAGTACGTCGAGCTTAATATCAACACCAAAAGCAACAGTATGTTTGTCGATGCTCAAGAAGATAGCGTACAGAATGTGTCTCCGGAAGTATTGTCATCGTTCTTGTCTGGAAACTTGTTCGAACCAAAGATCAACGGAATTAATCTTACTGAAACTTACTCTAAAAAGGACGAAATAAATAAATCTGCTAATGATATAACGACTTTGATCAAGCAAAATTTCAGAACTTTCAAATTGATAAATCAGTCATCCAAGGAATCCAATGAGAACTCAATCGTTCCCGAGTCAATGATTCAAGAAATCATAACATACAATATTACAATCATGGAATTTTTATCCCAATTCTGGAAATTGTTCTTGAACGGCTCTAACCCTAACCAATTAAAGAAGATATTTGCAAGTTTAAAGAATTGTAAAATCTCCTTGAATCAATTATCAGAAAAAATCACTAATGTGATTAATAATAGTACTTTGATTCAAGACAAACCGAAGTTGAAAGAAAAGTTATGCAAGGATTTAGCAACATGCATCAGCCCGCTTCAAAATGGACTTGACAAAGCATGCAGTGATTACATCAAAGCTGTAAGACTGTCTTCAGAAACAAATGAAAATGGAAAAAGACCACTAGAATAAGTAGTTATAGTATTTATAAATAAAGCTTATTAAGGCCATCATTTATACAGTAGTAATTCTTATCGCACTTTTTGATAATCTCAAGCTCATTGAATTTTTTTTTTTTTTAGTCAAAAAAGATTTAGAGACTGCAATCATTCTGAAAAATATAGATAAGTCAAAAAAAAATGGCTAAGAAAAGTATGTAACACCTATCAATCAATAAGATATATTGGGGATAATATTTACTAACATAGCATAGTTTCGAAGCATAGCAGAGCAGCAAGAAGAGGCCAAGTGGAAAATATAGATGAGGCCAAAGACTTAGCTTCACTTCCTAAGCCAGAGTCTGACGACGTCAAAAAGTCAATCATCAGAACCACTATCAAGAATGAAGGATTGCTCAATAAGAAAATGGAAAACCAAAGAATAAAAAAAATGAATAGAAAGAAGACCAATAGTTTGAAGCATAGGCTTGAAAGATCAAATAAAGTTGACGGGGTATTAAGCACTAAAATCGAACAAAGTATTGCTAGAGCCAAATACGTTCAAAATTCGAGAAAAGCAGCGTGGGATCAGATCAACAAGGGTATTTCCATCACTAATGGGCTTGTGGAAAATGAAGAACCTTCTGAGAAATCAGAAGAGCAGATTGAAAAGGAAAAAGAAGATGCTTATGTTCAGCAGTTCTTTGAAGGAGATAATGATAAACAAGAACAAATTACAAACGATGATACCTCAAGCAAACCTGATACTAAAAATATGAACAGATTCGCTCTCTTGGAAGAATCTGAAGCCTAAATTTGTACACTATCTTTAGGGATTTTCGTCCTCTTCTGCATTAACATGAACCAAAATATGAATTCATGGTTTTTAATACTTATATAGACATATATATATATATATTCGAATGACATCTATCTTCTTTATTTGCTTCATTAACTTAGCATGGCTTATAGAAGAATATTTACGGTACGTCCACTACTCAACATTCTAGATATTTCCAAGGCAGATCAATTCAGATCAATTCATGATCATTAACAGTTAATAATTGAACTATATCTATCATGAAATTGAATTGCTTTTCAATTACTGCCTCCTTGTTTTTGGCAAGTAGTCTCGTTGGTGCTGTCAATGTCAATCACCCTTCATTCACTCCATTTGACAAGTCTAAACTAGACAAGTCCTCATTTTTTGAACAATTCTATTACACAAGCCTATTAGAATCTGATTGGAAGATCTCCCATGCTAAAAAGGACGATGAGTTCGCATATGTTGGAAAGTGGGCCATAGAAGAACCTACCGTTTATCCAGGGTTTGCAAATGACAAAGGATTGGTTTTAAAGACGCCAGCTGCACACCATGCGATTTCATATAAATTGGAAGAGCCCTTTAATAATACAAATAAAGACTTGGTTTTACAATACGAGGTCAAATTGCAAGACGGGTTAGAATGTGGTGGAACTTACGTTAAACTATTGGATTATGGTTTTGACAAGGATCACGAATTCAATAATGACACACCATATCAAGTCATGTTCGGACCTGACAAATGTGGATCCGAGAATAAGATTCATTTTATTTTACGAAGATTGAATCCAATTTCTAATACTTATGAAGAAAAGCATTTAGTAAACACTCCTATGTCTCGTACAGGAAAATTATCTACATTATATACTTTGATTTTGAAAAAAAATCAAGATTTTGAAATCAGAATAAATGGTGAAGTAGCAAAAGCGGGTAATTTGATTAAGAAACCAAAACTCATGAGACCTCCCTTGAACCCTCCTAAAGAAATTGTTGATGAAGATGATTTCAAACCTATTGACTGGGATGACAGAAAATTCATTCCTGATCCAGAACAAGCAGAGAAACCTGCTGATTATGATATAAAACATGGTATGTCATTAATCCCAGACCCTAAGGCAGTTAAGCCTGTAGATTGGAATGAAGATGAACCAGAATATATTGATGATCCTTCTGCTCATAAGCCTGAAGAATGGGATGATGAAGAAGATGGAATATGGCTTGCTCCTGAAATACGTAACCCTAAATGTTCCTCTGGCTGTGGTAAATGGGAACCACCTTTAATTATAAACCCAACGTATATAGGACCATGGATTCAACCAGTTATCCCAAATCCTAATTATAAAGGAGAATGGAAACCAAGATCTAAAATGAATCCAAATTATTTTGAAGATACACAACCATCGAACTTAGAGCTAATTGGAGGGTTAGGTTTTGAATTGTGGAGCATGAAAAGCCAAATTGTTTTTGATAATATCTATTTAGGTCATTCTATTAAAGAGGCCGAATTAATTGGAAACAAGACATTTGTGCCAAAGTATGACATTGAAGAGTACGACTTACAGCACAATAGACCCCCTGTTAAAAATGAACCAGTAGCACCTCCTCCTACTTTTGAAGATTTTGTAAATGATAATGAGCAGTCAACCTTCAGCAGAATCCGTGAAATTTTCAGCATATTGTACGCCAACCAATATTCAGACATAAGCTCGTTTTATTATAGATTCATGAGCAACCCGGTGGAAACTATCATCCAAGAGCCAGCAGTATTTTTCTTATATTGCTGTGCTTTTGTTTCAGTTTTCACTTTTGCGTTTGGGCTTTTCGGGGCTTTAGTATTCATGGCAACTGGAAATTCCCAGGCAAATCATTACGAGCAACAACAATCAACCCCTAAAGTTAATGAGCCTGATAATGAAGGAAATCAGAATCAAAATAAAATTGAAGAGATTGTTGATAATGATGAAGCAAAGACATCATCCGTCAAGACTTCTGCAACTTCTGTGTCTAAGAGAAGAGCATAATCTTCCATTTAAGATTATTTACCCGATAGCATATAGATGCGCGTAGTTAATAACTTTGAAATAGAGAATTGAATCAAAGAGTCTATTACACACTAAGCTAACGAAATACTTTCGATAGTAGCGCCCTCTTTTATTTATCAGAAGTATCAAAATCGAATTTATTTAAATTTTTTCATTTCGAAAATAATATAGCTAAATAGTTTCATTTAAATAGTATCAAGACTACTTAGCAATCTAAGCGTTATAGATATAATAATCAGCAGAAACGGGTCTATGATCACTCATATACATATCATGGAAACGTGAATGCAAAACTCCAAACTGCTTAATCACAACCTTATATGCTTCATGCAAATCAAGGTTGTAGTAATTGATATCTTCCTCTTCCAAAATTGAAGGAGATTGATAACCATTCTTAGCAAAGTAGGGACCCCAAACATAATCAATAATAGCATTATCGTCATGTACGTTATCAAAACCTGTGAAGGTGGCTTTATGTCCATAACTGTGTAACTGATCGATCAACGTTCTACTATCTTTAAAACCATGCAGTTTCAAAATTTGGTATGGTTCATCCGTAGGTCTCGTATTGAAATCACCACATAAAAATGAAGGATAGTCATTGTAGTTTTCCATTCTATCAACTATTAAACGAGCAGATTCTCTTCTGGCCTTCTTTCCCTTGTGATCAAAATGGGTATTAAAAAAGTTCAATTTCACAAAGGGGTTCGATTTAGATTCAAGAGTAACCATGGTGACAATTCTTTCTAAAGCAGCATCCCAGCCTCTACTTGGAACTTCGGGAGATTCGCTCAACCAGGTGGTACTATTGTCTACAATACTCCATTCTGCACTCTTGAACAAGATGGGCGCGTATTCCCCTTCAGTCTTACCATCGGTCCTGCCAACTCCAAAATACGTCCATTCGTCTGTAGTGTTGCCTTCATTTAGATTAAACAATATATCTTCCAATTGGTTATGTAAAACCTCTTGCAAGCAAACCACATTTGCCATACCACTATCAGTATTAAAGTCAATCGATGACGTAACCAATTGTTTCCTCTTGCTCCATCTCTCTTCGTTTGGATCGGTACGCTTATTATCAAATCTTATATTATGTGTATATAATCGGACTTTTAATGGATCATTGACCAATGGTGTTTTTTCGGTAATTCTGTAAACTGTCCACCCTGTAATCACAAGGATTCCAAGAATTGCAACAAGACCTAGAACCAACCGGTTTTTCTTGGATACTGGTTTACTGGACTCCCCAGTAGAAGTTCCTTCATTTAAAAGTGGTGTGGTTTCTTGATTTTCAGTCATTATCGACAATATACGATAATTTTTCCTTCGTAACGTATACTTAGACTTTACTCCCCTGAATTTAGTTGCTTATGACCCTACATTTTGAAGCAAAGCGACAGTCCACGTGATGACTTTTTGATCTATTGTTGCAATATCACAGCCATTGCCCCAGGTTTCACATTTCACTATCTACATTGAGTCGCCCAATGATAATACTACAGATTGTTTGGGTGTATTTATAATTATTTTAATCAGCGTTCACTGATAGTATGTTGGAAATACAATTTTTTTTTTTTTAATAATTTTTAAATTTAATTGCATTTTTTTCAAAGTTGCAACTAAAGCTAGAAATTAGTTAGAGTGAACAAATATCTTGTAGATTTCCATTATTAAGAATTGATAAAGAAGAAAAATTTGCTAATTTGATATTTGTCAATATATGTATCACATAGATATATTATTGTGGGTTTATAAGTGCTTAGATTCAAAAAGATACAGAAAACGATAAGCAAGAGTTCACACAATACTATGTTAGTATTCCATAGAAATATCTTTCAGAAAACATCCGTGATAGTTTAGTGGCTAGAATTACCGTTTGTCGCATGGTAGACCGGGGTTCAATTCCCCGTCGCGGAGCATTTCTTTCTAGCGCAAATGGTTTAGTGGTAAAATCCAACGTTGCCATCGTTGGGCCCCCGGTTCGATTCCGGGTTTGCGCATTTTTTTCTTATGTTGACTTTTCACACTCGAATCAATAATCTTTTCTGAAATCTGGTCTCTTTAATAAATTTGTTGTTAATAAACTCAACCTTGCATTAACCCATAATATATCAATGAGAAGATGGAAATAGATGATTTGAATCTACGAAACCCCGTTCAAGTTGGATATTATGATCCTTTTAGTGTATATCCATTAATTAAAGATGAATTGCAGAGTAAGCTTCCCCTTACCAATTTGCATTGGAAATACAACGTATCCAAGCCATTGAAGTCTATACCCTTGTTACCAGTGAAATTTGTAGAAGAAGTACCTAAACACACATCTATAAAGGGAAGTGATGAGACATATTCGAGGATCATGTTTATAAAGTATGAAACTTTGGATACTTACAGAGCACAAGTCAGACCATTAATTAAAGAATGGCTTAAGCATTTAGTGAGCGACTCAGATGTGGAATGGGCGATTATATTGTTTATAGGGTCTAGTCTGAAGGATAAGCTGTCTTCTATAATTAAAACGTCCCTTTTTGATAAACTAAAAATTGATTTTGGAATAGATGGAAAAGAATTACAAGTGTTGTCAGTAGATTCGGGTGTCAAGGAGAGGTGTTTTAAAGTTCGTGAGGTATATGAAAATGAAATGACGAAATTGGAGTCTTACAACGAGTTGATAAATCATATGAAAGATTTCTTGATATCATCATTTAATAACAAGTATGTCTCACTTAATGAAATGATATACAATCATAAAGAAACAGACTTCAATGCGTTTATATTGAAATTGAGACTAGCAGACTTATTGAATGATATGCGCTTGCTAAACGACTCGTTAAGCATATACAACGAATTATCAAATGACTTAAATAAGTTATATTATTCCAATCCGTCTGCATTTGAAACAAAAATTACAAACATTCCAAGAGACTTAAACGGCTACTTGTTTGAGAAATCATTTGTTTCCTCTAGCATAAAAAGATCGTTAGACGGGGAGAAAATTAATATATTCGAATTAAAAAGTTTGATATTTGTAAATCAATCTTCGTTGTTACAACTACTAGCTAACTACGCTAGTTCCATTTCATTGGCATCGATTTCTATATCAAGCATTTATCAAAAGTTATTATACTTCTTGAATGATTTGTCAAACATTTTTGGAGATAAGTTGAATGAATGGATATTTGTCGTTATTGATAATTACCTTAAATTACCCATTTGCAATAAACTTATGAGTGAAAACACGAAGAGCATAGATGGCGAGCAGTATAATCAATTGAGTGAAATTTTGGAATTCCAAGGAGAATTGAAATTAACTCAGAGATCTAAATTGACTAAAATTGCCAACTCACATGGCTACAAAATTAATGGCATTAACGAAATTCTTGAAGAAATATCTTTGGACGACGATAAATCTCCTCAGAATATATCTCAGCTATCATACGAACCCCTTTTAGATATTTTACTGAATCGAGAAACCTACTACACGCATTTTGAGAAATCAACAGAATTGATTATTCATGACTTTGTTAATTCCGGACGGGCTAAAACTATTGATATTTTGAGTATTGATCTTGCCTTATTAAATTATCAAATTGGCAATTATCAAGAGTCGTTAAATATTTTACAAGATTCTTATGATTTCTTCATTAATAACAGTTGGAATTTTATGGGAGGAATTTTATTAGAAATATATCTAAATTGCATTGAAAAATTAGATCAAAGCGATAGTAGTTTGATTTCACTAACATGCCTAAGGTTGTTCTCAAATCTTGTGAATTCTAAAAATGGCAAGTTTGGAATCAACAACTATAAATTAATTAAGCCAAAAATTAAAATTGCGAGATTATTTAAGAAGATTGAAGAATACTCAAGCAAATTGAATGACGCTATTGAGTTTCCTCTTGACAAAATATTTAAAGTGGATATATTGCCATTTATTCAGAGTGACGAATCAACGAATGCTGACAAATATTTCATCCAAATTAATTTAAGTAACATCTATGGTATTGATTTTAGTTTTACAGAAATTGAGTTGATACTCGAAAACAGTGAAGGCATATTATCTTTGAGTGTTGAGAATGCTACTATTTCTAACAAAGTTGACAATACCATTAAATTATATTCAAATAAATTTATATTTGGCTCTTTCAACCCATCTTATATTGCCATTAAAATCAATAATAAATTGAGTTTTACAAAGAGATTCAATGCTGAGCATGGCATGGGAAGTACAGCTGATGATACTGTTATCCAATACAATAATGAAACAATTTTAAAGGATTCATTCTTGAATGATTCTGAACCTAGAGATGTCGTAGTTGCCCATAATAAATGGACTTCAGATGTTTTTTTCTATCCGGGCCCATCTAAATTCTCGTGTGAATTTTGTACTCCTATTGATATCGATTTGGAGAGTACTGAAATAATATTAAGAATAAAAAATGGAGATAATAATGTTCAGGACATGAAAATTAACGTAATTTCGAATACAAATGGTCTCAAGATCAATAAGGAACTCTTGAAAGATAGACTTAAAATCAAGAGCTTATCGTCCAATGAGACAGTTGACATTAAAATTCCGTATTCCTATTATAGCGATAATAAGATTATTAGTCTAAAAGCAGACATAGCATATTCTTCGAATGGCGAAAATTTCAATCACTCTATTATTAACCAAGTGGATACAACCTTAACTATATCTGTTTCAGTCCAAGACATCTTCAAGTCGCAGTATATCTTCTCCAAATTTCAAGTGGGTACTTCGAATCCAAAGCTACCCATAAGAATAATATCTAATGATCTAACAACAAAAAATGAGAACTATAGCATTATTAGTCCAAAGAATTCTCCGAGTCCGATAACTTTCGGCGATCAACCTGCGTCATATTTTTACAAAATAATTCCGAAGTCTGACTATATCATCAAATCATTAGATTCATTAGATTTAAAGGTCAAATATTCAGATTTAAAAAATGAATGTTGTGCTATTATTCAAAGTTTTCTTTTAGAAAGGTTACATGATTTGCATTTGCGTAAATATTGGTTTTTGATTAAGACATTACTCTTTAAAGACATAATATTCGATTTGAACAATTATGCTATCAATCAAGAAGTCAAGATAATTAATAACCGTGAAATAGAATTATTGATTGAAAGGATGTTGTTGAAACATATACAGGAAAAGGAAGATAAGAAAAAATTAATAGGATTATTTAAGAATGTTTTGCTTGAAAATGAATTGAAATATGAAGCTACGCCTAATTTTGAAAATAGACAATTGTCAATCTCTGTGCCTATCCCAGTTTTGAATATTTTGCAAATAATTGAGTTTGATTTTGAAAGAAAGACCCAATATTTGGTAGGAGAACCTATAATTATGAATCTAAACATTGAATCTATTACTAAATGGTCGAATAATAAAATTAAAGCCGGTTATGAAGATGAGATAGAGATCCTTGCAGAATCCTCACCTAGTAAACCAGAAAGTCTCTCTTCTCAAAAAGAGAATTTTCAGCTCACTATTCAAACCGATGACAACTGGCTAATTTCAGGATTTAGAAAAGAATCATTTGAAATTGACTATGATTCGAATGAAAATAAAAATAGCTTTGAAGTAGTTTTAATACCTTTAACAGTCGGTAGGCTCCTTTTGCCAAAGATAAATGTTCGAACATTGGACAACTTAGAAAATGATTTTTCAATGGACATTAATTTCAAAAATGGATTAGAGACTTTATTGGTTGTACCGGATGTAAATAGTATCACTTTCTCGTTCTAGGTCCTAGGATTTAGGAGGCAAGGTTAAATACGCACCAAATAGTATTTATATTTGAATACGCAGAATTAATACTTATTGATATACGGTTGATAATTCTTAAAAATACCAGGCATCTACGAATTTGCAACAATGCACATCATAAACTCCTGTATCAAGGTATTCTAATACTTGAAACGTTGCTAAAAGTCATTGTGTTCCATGCATACTATGCACCTATGTGGCATCGTATCAACCGCCTTCTCTAGCAAGCTATCCATTTCCAATTCGTCCAATTTCGTTTTCTCGACTGGGCTTATATAGAAAACGCTGCTATCTTGAGAGAAGCTGAATTCATATTCTTTGTATTTATCACCTAAGACTTTTTTAAGATGTTTCAAAACGTTTTCCTGAGTCTTATGAACCGGGAAGAATGTCATAGTTGCTCTATATTTATGAAAATATAAATGTCAGTGAATCAGGATATTATTTTATTCTTGTTATTAATGTATATATCTCTTTGAAACTATTAATGACTAACAAAACATATATGGGTTAGTTTATGTATTTATACTTATGCATGATTATTTACTGTCAATTCTGAAAATACGACTTCGTGGCCAAGTTGGCTAAGGCGTGAGACTGTTAATCTCAAGATCGTGAGTTCGACCCTCACCGAGGTCGTATATTTTTGATTTTTTTGAGTCATAAGAACCATATTTTATAAGAATGTTCCACGGTTTTGGATGAAACTAATACGTACGCCAAGATTCAAGTTTCAATCTTAAACCACAAATGAATAGAGTCGTATTACAAAACATACCCTCAAAAGATTGGGCTTATAAATTCGTCTAGAGATGAAAGAAACCTGAAGGAGTCATTCTTGAAATACATCAAAGTAAAAAGAAATCTCTTTATTCATCAAATACAAAGTAGTATAGGCGCTCTTAACATTATTCAACAACGTATAAATTTATTAAAGTAAAAATCTAAAACGAATATCTGCTATACGCCACCTATCTGATCTGATCAAAGATGCGTAAATTATATACAAAGAATGAGTCACAGTAAACAACTTAGACCTCTACGTAACATCTTCTTGAATTAAACAGTTTTCTGAAATGCAGTCAGCAAATGTTTAGAAATCTGATAACTTCGAGTATTAGGAATCTCCTATTTTCTTTAATGATGCTTCTTTAATGGCTCAACGACCAACTTATCAAAGGTAAACATTTGGGAAATAGTTGTTTGTCTCTGTAACATAGCTAACTGGTTTATTCCCTCATTATAAAATGATTTAATTGCTTCGTCATCCTTCAAGGATTTGTTTGCCTTGAATGAATCAACAATCTTTCTCTTTGCGAATTCCCTAAAGTTATAGTTATCGAACTTATAAGCTTTTTCCAAAAGCTGTTTATACAAGCCTAATATTTGTTTAGAATTAGGCATGGTTTGTGTTTCAGGATAAAATCATATCTAATAGTATTCCGTGGAGTACTTGAGTGATGAATTAAAAAAAGATCCAGTAGTGCACAAACCAAATATAATATATTAATATTCTATTATAAATACAAGAGGTATTAATTATACGTTACTAATTATTTAACTTCTTCAGGTTCATCCACTTCGTGGACTTCATTGACGTTCTTCATAAATTCTTCGATATCTCTATCACTGACTTTAGATTTCTTGTTTCTTTTTGTTGATTTCTTAGCTGTAGCGTCTGCCATCATTTCTTCAAAAATTCTGGCATCTTCGGCTTCTTCGGGTGATCTTTCTACCTTCAACATAGTTTCACCAATATATAGAACGGCCTGAGCTCTCGAAATTCTAACCTTCTTTCCAAGGGATTTATCATTCAAAACTCTATTACACACCTTATTCAAAATACCAGTGACTTCGAATTTAGTAGAAGCCCATGCAGCAGCTAAAACCTTACCAGTAATTAACCTCTCCATTTCTACCTGTCTATGCTTTTGGCTGTCGGTTAATTCTTCACCTTTTTCAATAGCCTCTTGTATATCCTCTTGTTCTCTAACCATTGCCTCGACAGAAGCTTGAGCATCTAAAGCTGTCTTTAAAATAGAGAACCCATTTTTGAAGCTATTAGTTTTCGATTTGACAGAGGAAAAAATTTTTGACACACCGAAAGTCTTACAAGCATTAATAGTAGCATGAGCTTGGTTTGTATAAATCTTACCAATTAAATGTAATAATTCAATACCAAAACTTTCGATCTTTAAGTCTTCTAATTCTTCGCTCAACTTCGTCTTAAAACGATCTAAGGAATCTTGCTTGGAAGAAGCAGATGTGTATTGTTCGATTCTGGATAATAAGTTCTCAGACAATACTCTCACACGTTCTTCTTGGGCCTTTTTAGTTTCTTCATGAAGTTTCAAGATTTCTTCTCTTTGCTGTTGAGTCATCTTTTGCTTCTTTTTTTTATTAATGGCTTCAGCAGTCAATGTATCATCCTTATGTTCATTAGTTTTAGTTACATCTGAACCAGTTTCTGATTGTGTAGCTACTTCGCTTGTAGTATTGGTTGAATCCGCTGCCTGTGTTTCCAGATCAGCTCCTTCTTCATCGCCCAATATGTCAGCAGTCTTGGAAACTTCATTCAACATCGATAATTCACCAATCCAGTCTTTGAAAACCTCACCTCCGAAAATCATACTGAAGAATTCAGCTGGGTCGATATCTGCTTCGCCTGCGACATTATTACTTTGCATACCTTCAACACCCATCTCATCGTAAAGTGCTCTTTTTTCCTTATCTTGTAAAATACCGTAAGCTTCTCCTAATTCTTGAAACTTAGCTGCTGCAGTAGGATCATTCCCATTTTTGTCGGGGTGACATTTAATAGCTTGCTTCCTATAAGCTTTTTTCAATTCTACGTCTGTTGCAGTTGGCTCAACGCCTAAAATATCGTAGTACTTAGTATCCTTAACCATATTAATACTTTCTTAACTTAAGTTAACACGATGTTGTGGTTCAATTGGTATTCAAGGATTCCAGTTGTTCACTTAATGGCAAAGCTCACCAGATGACCCTTAGCCTTCGTCGCATCACGTGAACATTTAAATTTTCACTACTTATATTCTAGAAGATAAGACCTTTCATGGTGATACAGTTTAATAAACCCACCAGAAGCATCATCGAAGTAGTATCGAAATGTAAAGAAAAGGGGTTAGTTGGGAATTCCTAAGAATTTAATATCAAAAGAAATATAAAACAACGAATTAGCTAAGACAGCTGCAAAATTAGAGTTCGATTCCAATTTTAAATGTATATTCCAGCAAGTGTAAGCCCGGGAGACTGAATTGATATAATCAACAGATTTTATGTTTTTGATCCTATAGAAATGTCACGGTTCCTATAGAACGTGTGATTACTATAGTCAGTGAAAGAGTGGGGCCTACTAAAGGTTTGCTCGTAAGACCCTTTGATTAGTAATATAAGAGCAATGTAACATTTTATACTCAACTGGGTACATAATCTAAAAGGTCATTAAATCGTTTACAGTTAATGGTTTTGAAGTTCTATGATTTTATTGTAGCGAGCGAAATGTTGTAGCTTAAGTATGTCTAACAGTAATTATCAAGTAAACGGTTTTTTGCATCCAATGGTCAAGAATGCTTGTCAATCCTAAGAAAAACGTTCTTATGCCACATATTGAAAACGTTATGACGATTATATATAGTGCCTCATTGACTGGCCAATATAAAATCGCAGCCCCATCTCTTGTCTCCACTTAGTCCGAGAAGCCCGATTTCCGATCCGATAAACTTTTCATCTCCTCAATTTAAATACTAACACTTTCGTTTCGTTTACTAGTCTAGAAAATTTCTAGATATTACGGTGTAGATATACAGAATACAGTTTAACGGTCCTCAAAACACGGGATATAAATTGGTGTGCTAGTATCTAGTTTTAAAGAAAACTCAGAGGCTGCAGGTAAATATGCAAGAACACGTCAAATTTAATGGTGCAAACGAAATTCTGGAAAATCGATCGAACAATTCCTTAAATACCAACAGTATTCGACCGGTGGAAGACAACACAAACGCTAATGATACTAGAGAAGCCAACTCATGGAACGGTGGTGAGAATGATGAGCAAGATTTAGCTGAAAAATTAGGAGATGCTCATTTAAATATTTTGCCAAAAAAGAAAATGATTATATGCCTTGCAACTATGTCTCTTGGGTTGTTCATATCTTTTGTTGACCAAACTGGTATAACTATTGCATTGCCCCAGGTGGCAAAGGATTTAAATGCAGAGACAACTATTAATTGGGCAGGTACTTCTTCTCTTTTAGCTAATTGTGTGTGTCAGGTGTTAATTGGTAGATTTGCCGATATATTTGGCAGAAAGACTGTATTGTTGTATTCTTTCTTTCTTTTGGCAGTTGCTGATTTGGCCTGCGGACTTGCTAGAACAGGGGTGCAATTTTTCATTTTTAGGGCATGTTGTGGTATAGCTAACGGAGGAATCCAGCTGTTAACCAATATTATCATTTCTGATATAGTTGTACTTAAGAAGCGTGCTAAGTATTATGGTATTCTTTCAAGTAGTATAGGGTTAGCTAACTGTACTGGTCCATTGATTTTAGCTGGTTTTATAAAAGGTTCAACTTGGAGAACCTTTTATTATATCATGCCAGCCATATGCTTTTTGGTGGCTTCTACGATTTACTTCGTTGTTAATAAGAATAAAAAGGAAAAACAAGATATCTTAACCAGAAGCGAAAAATTCAAGAAAATTGATTATTTTGGGTTTATATTTAGCTCTGCTGGTTTAATTCTCTTACTTATTCCAATAAGTGGAGGTGGATCTACGTACAAATGGAACAGTAGTATAATTATTGCCATGTTTATTGTCGGAGGATTATGCTTAATTGGCTTCTTGTTAATAGAATGGAAAATTCCTAGGTTGCCAATGATCCCGCTAGGTTTATTTAAGTCTCCACTGTTGTCATTGGTTTTATCAACTAACTTTTTATATGGCATGACATACTATTCATTCTTGTATTATGTACCTTACTATTTTCAAATTGTTAGAGGATATAATCCAATTATGGCTTCAGTATTGTTAATTCCTTTGGTATTAACGCAGGCCATCACCTCGATTATCAGTGGTCAAATAATCTCGTATACTGGCCATTACAAGTATGTAATTTTATTCGGTTACGGAAGCTGGGTTTTGAGTTGTGGTTTGCTATTACTATGGAGTGAAACCATAAGCATAGGGGTTGTTATAGTTGTCTTAATTATTATGGGAATAGGACTCGGGTTCACCTTTCAACCTTGCATGGTGGCTGCTCAAGCCCAAGCAAGAAAGTCAGAAAGAGCAGTCGTTATAGGCACCAGAAATGTTCTTAGATCGTTTGGAGGTGCGATTGGAATTGCAATGGGATCGTTGATTGTAAGCAATACTTTATTGAAAGAAGTTAATCAAGCATTGGTGCATAGAGAAAAATATGCAGATATTCCCAGTGATTATTTGAAGTATTTAAAGCTGCATATCTATACCAGGATTGAGATTAAAGGTTTAAATGAAAAACAAGTCAAGGTTATTGAATCCATGTATATGAAATCACTTATGAATTACTTCTACTTAGGTATTCCTTTAATTGGAATTTGCTTTATCAGTTCATTCTTCTTAAAAGATAGAGGAGTTCAATGTATTGACGAGCAACCAGAACCAAAAGATAAAGAGAAGAGTATAGAAAGTAAATAATCATTAATAGAAATACAATATAATATGAGTAAAAAATTCGTTAGATATTACATTCATGCCCCATTATATACTTGAAATAATGTCCTGTTTGATGAATATTCATAAAGTTTCTTTAATTCCTATTCATGAAGCTGCCTAAGATATTATTACTCATTTCTTGCATGTCAACACCTTCAAGTAAATCGCCAAGATTATCACTGACGAATTGACCAATTTTTTCAAAATCAAACTCGTCTCCTTTGTGGAAATGATCTTCCACATAATCGAAGTAAGATTTGTCAATCTCTATACCGTAGTCCTCAAGCACGTTTGACAGACCAAACTTTCCTTTTTGTGCACTTCCCCCATTAATCACCCCAAGTAAACTATTTATCATACTGAATCCGTTCCTATATTGTTCTCGTGATCCATTTTGATTGTGGTACAAATCAATGACTGCCTGCTTGATGAAATCTACGTCTTGGGTGAAAAATCTCCATCCTCTGAAATATACTGCTCCACACACACAAATAAATACTAGCATCAACAATGCCTTGATTATTCCCACCAAAAATCCTATCCACATTCGTATCATTCTCATTAATAACTTATATACCAAATAAGCTCCCAGAACTATCATCAACATTAATGTAAATTGTGGATATGTACGATACGAATAGTTGAAAAGTACTATAGAATTTCGGCAAATCATCACCAAAACCGTCATGACTATGGATGCCACTTGTGCAATGTAATCTTTTAGTT
Source organism: Debaryomyces subglobosus (assembly GCA_003708965.2). Lineage (NCBI taxonomy): Eukaryota > Fungi > Ascomycota > Pichiomycetes > Serinales > Debaryomycetaceae > Debaryomyces > Debaryomyces subglobosus. The sequence goes on along the minus strand of PPOW02000014.1, from coordinate 36,686 downwards.
CGCTCATACCAGTATGGAACCCTTAGTTCGTAATAATGCGCCCTATACCCGTATTTGGCACTATATAATCGTTCTTTACTCCAAAGTCCATTTGCCATAATAGTGTCTAACAGCCCTGCAAGCCGTACCAAAAATTCACTGGGGTTACCCGATCAAGCCACATCGACTATAAAAAGCGCCAGAGCCCATCAGAAAACTTCGTTTTCATTTCATTCTTTTGCTCTTTGAAAGTTGCCTCCGAGTTGAAATTTGGCAGTTAACCAGTCGTTATATATATTTGTGCGGCAGCGGTTTGTTTGTTCAATTAAGTTTGAAAGCTTTATTATCTGTGCTTTGCCCATTAAGTTGGGAAGGTACACTTTGGGTAGTATTGTTAGAGCAAATTGTTGTTACCAAATGTGTTGTTAGTTAATTGTTGATAAACGCTCGGACAGATCGAATGTGATTATATAGAATATGCTTGAGGTTAGAAACTCGAGGGTGTCCCGTTATGTCACGATATGTTTTTGATGTAGATGAGATTTGGAAAGAAGACTATCGCAAATCATGTAGAATGTAGAGAAAGCTCCAGAACAACCGCAATAAATTAGTTCGGGGTGTCCTAATGCCAACAGCTTCTTGATGAAGTGCTTAAGAGTCGTGTGGCCCTTAGTGTTGCTCTTTGGGCAGCAAGATCCTAAAATTTGAAGAATGGTGATGGTTCCAAGGACCAAACACAAAAAGAAGTGCGCCGCCAGCCAGCAAGTGATTAAATCATTTACGTATATATTTAATCATTCTTTTCAAACGAGATAACAACGTACCATATTATAATATATCAAGATGTTTCTGAGACGGAAGCCACCTCAATTGCCGTTAGTAGAGGAACTTCAACTGACATACAATGATTGTTGTAATTTAACTATTAGAAACTTAACGTTAGAAGAGCAGAATAAGGTTGAGGATGCATTAAAAGGATGGAAGTCATTACATACGTCTTTATTATTTAAAATAGAAGCATTTGATAAGCAAGTGACCAGGACAGACAGCGAAGAGAGCACACTCTTGGAAGAGTTAAAACGAATTAGGGACGAGAACGTTAAGCATCTCATTAGGTCGCAATTAAGAATGGATGAAATCACAAGAAAGCAGAATACTAGTAGTAGTAATAAGCCAGCAATAAAGGTGACACAGAGCTCGCAAGGGTCGTCGATGACAGTGCCTTCTTTAAGGGGAGGTCTGGCGTCACGATCGTTAACCAATACGAATGCATCTAACCAGCGAAGAATGTTGAAGTCTTTGAGACCAGGTCTTCCCCAACAAAAGTCGTTGAATAGTAAGGGAGCGACGCAGGCGTCAAAAGCAGCAACTGTTTCGTGGCAGAAACCCTCCAATCCTAAAGTCTCCACCATAAAGCCGGTCAAGGATGATATGTTTGAAGATTTTGATCAGGATTCGTTTGAATTTTTTGATTCCAACTGGGAGAGAATCGACTCCCCACCAAACTTGATAGATCTAGATGCCCCATTGAACAATAATAGTAGCGACACTAATGATTACTTTGGTCAGGGACTGCCTAATAATGGATCGAAAAATGGCGTGCATGATGCTAGTTCTTCGATGGAAAACCTAACGATCAAAAATGATTTTCCCAAGCCTAGAATAAGTAAGTCATCAGCGGGACAAAATTTAAAACTACAACCAAAATTGTCGGATTATGCATCGAAAAGCACTTCTGATATTGGTGCGGTACAAAATGATGGAGAAAATAAAGGTGTTTACGTGTATAACAAACCAAAACCATTGAACATTAATAGATTAATGAAGGGCCAACAACTGAAACCACAGGCTTCGAGAAGTCCTATCAGACAAGCTCCCGCCCCAAAACCAAAACCACAACCACAACCACAACCACAACCTAAACAGCAACCAGTTTATAAAGCAAAGCCAGTTGCGAAAACCCCACAATCTCTGACCCAACCTCCAAAGAAGTCAAATATTTCTTACAATTATATACCTGGAAATCAGCCTACGAAACCTAGACAAAACCCCAAAAAGACGATTGCAACTACAGCAGCATCTTCTGCTACACAAGCAAAACCAAGAACTGCCGCACCCAAAAAGATTGGGAAAGATGATGAAGTACCGATGTCGCCAACAATGGATGATATTTTGGGAGGATACGATGATAACAAACCATTAGATGAAGAAATGGAAAAAGCCTTGAAAGATTCTTTGGACGAAACCGATGACCCTAATAGACCTTTGAATGAGGATGAACAGCAGGCACTTATCGCATCTATCAGAGGTATAGATCCATTAGCGGCAACACAAATCTTGAACGATATAGTTGTGCATGGTGACGAGGTTTACTGGGACGATATTGTTGGTTTGGAAAGTGCTAAAAACTCATTGAAGGAAGCAGTCGTTTATCCGTTTTTGAGACCCGATCTTTTCAAGGGCTTGAGAGAACCAACAAGGGGTATGCTTTTATTCGGTCCTCCTGGTACCGGTAAGACAATGTTGGCTCGTGCAGTAGCAACGGAATCCAAATCAACCTTTTTTTCTATCAGTTCTTCCTCTCTTACTTCTAAGTACTTAGGAGAATCAGAAAAGTTAGTAAAAGCATTGTTTTTGATCGCACGAAAGCTCGCTCCATCTATTGTTTTCGTTGACGAAATAGACTCGCTTTTGAGTTCTAGGTCAGATGGCGACGCTGAGAGTTCTAGAAGAATTAAAAATGAGTTCTTAATCCAATGGTCCGAACTAAGTAGTGCAGCCGCAGGTAGAGATAAAGATGATGGAGACGATGTTTCCAGAGTATTGATTTTGGGTGCTACAAACTTGCCATGGTCCATCGATGAGGCTGCGCGTAGAAGATTCGTCAGAAGACAATATATTCCTTTACCCGAGGACGAAACTCGCAAATCGCAGATCATCAAATTATTAGCCCACCAGAAGAATACACTTCTGGAAGATGATTACAATGAATTAATTGCTTTGACCAAGGGCTTCAGTGGGTCAGATATCACTGCATTGGCCAAAGACTCAGCCATGGGTCCATTACGGTCGTTGGGAGACAAATTGCTCGATACCCCAACCGAGAATATCCGTCCTATCAATCTAGATGACTTCAAAACTAGTTTGAATTACATCCGTCCGAGTGTTCTGAGTGAAGGTTTGGTTGAATACGAAAACTGGGCTGTTAAATTTGGTTCATCTGGCGTATAGTTTGATGCTCGCTTGCCATAACCAGCACAATAGTTTACATTCCTTTTTTTTACATGAAGAAGATTGCTCCCCTTACGTCGCATTGTTTTTTATTGTCCATTCAGGGGGAATCTGAAAAAGTTTTCCGCATAAGGTTAATTCTCGGACACGACAGTAAACATCGACTCGAACCGAACTGGCTGTACAAAATGTCAACAATAAAAAAAGGCAATCAACGCTACATTTGGCTGTGGATAAGCAAGTGGGGGTACAAGATGCATAACGTAACAGTGGACTAGAACTTTTTTTACTTAGAAGATACGAATTATGCTTATGGCAATGCATTTTGATGTGGCACATTAAATGTACCTGAATGTGAAAAAATTTCACATAACCGTATTTGAGTATTTTTCAGGTGTAACACTTCGGCTTGTACAGTAAATTAAAAAATACAAACAGGCTTTATGCATTATTTATATATATTTATCTCATGATAATGATCATTAAATGCAGAGGCGTATATTACGCCTGATAAAGTTGCTGAATACATACGTAAATAAAATAGTCATATATATATAATATTTTCCAGGCGATATAATAATATTAAATTAACTTCTGTTTACAGTATTTGAATACAACGGTTTCTTGATATATTTCAGGATAAAATGAGTGTTATTATGAGCTATAACCACCTGAATCAAAAATACCATCCCTATTCGTATCGGCCGGACCAAAATCGTCATGGATACTATCGCATAAACCAGATACCCTTATCGCATCCACATCCTCCAACAACACAACCGACGATTCCACCACCAGCTATACCTGGTGTCCAAAGTTCAATACAGACTACTATACCTCCCGCACAACCACATCCACACTTGCAGCCCCCAATACAACAACCCCAAGTTTACTATCAGCCGTATCCTCCTCAACATTACTACACATACGTCCAACCACAGGGAGAACATGCTTTACCCCCCAACAAACGCAGAAAGACTAAACATTTCTCGACATGGACCCCCGCAGAAGATAAGCTTTTGCGAGAATTGAAGGAGGAACAAAAGATGGGATGGAAGCAAATTCTGACTTACTTGAACGACAGAACTCCCAATGCATGCCAGTTTCGCTGGAGAAGAGTTGTAGGTAGCATAAATGTATCGAACACCTCAGTTGCTACATTGCCTCCTTCTTCGCCCGCGGAGCCGTCGTCCAGATCGCATTCAATAACGCATATTGACTCCCCGAGTTCTCCCATGACATCGCCAAAACAACCCAACTCTTCTAATGTCGAGTCAGCTGAATCAGCAGAGTCCAGAGAACATATGCACACTACAGATACTACATCCGACTTAAGCAATTCGTCTCCCACAACAGGAAGACGTAAATCCTCGCATCATTCGATAAACTTCTTGTTAAATTAGAATATGTATACTATTATTACTCTTTCAATTCATTTATCATAATATAATAATTAATTTTGCTGTGTGTTTTCCTCGTAAAGTCATCGTTGGTCGGCAGTGAACCCTAAGCTTCACTCAAGCTATACTGCTTTGTAGCCAATCATAGACGTATTGTATGAATGCAGACAAGATGGCTTCTATTGTTCCTGAATATAAATCGATCCTATATCTAAGATTCTCACAATTTAAATTGTTGCGAGTGGTCTAAGCCAACCGTATTGGGTATTCAGGCATATTGAGAATATGCTTAGCGGCTGAACATGTAAGTAGACATACTTAAATCTGGATTTGGCTATGTTTGGTAGTCAATTGGCCATTTTTTGAGCTTCTCGCTAACAGTTGTCGGTAAACAGTAGATGGGGTCAATTTTGCTGAAGGGAAATGCTTTACTCTCAATTAAACTGAGACCAGTAATACCAAAGCAGGTATGAAACACATCAGTTTGATTGTCTTCTCTATCACTTATGCCACCTTTATCAAGATCCTGACACGTTAAAATGTAGTGTTCTAGTTTGCTGGCATCAATCCAATGCTTTTTGCCGAGAATTGATAACGAAGATAATACCCACCAACTATAACATACATCTGGTAATTTTTCTGGTCTTCCATTAAATCCTCCACTTGGTAGCACTTGTCTGTCGCTTAACCAATTGCCTAGTTTTACTTCATTGACCAAGTGTAGACTATTTGTTATGGCCAAGGTACCCAAACAAGTGAATACTTGGGCAGCATGACTCTCTGCTCCCGGTAACATTCCAAATGCTCCGTCAAAGTTTTCACATTTCATTATAAACTTGACCGCAGGATCAATAACTTCTTGACTCAATTCTCCTAGAATGGCCAATGCTTGTATAGCAGTATACACGAAACGGGTATCTGTTTCCCCAAAAGAATCTCCTTGAAAACATCCATCAGGCAATTGTAATCCTCTTATAAATTTGACCAACTGCCCTCTTCTTTGTGTATCTAAAACGTCTAAGCTGTCATAAATCGCTAAGATTTGGATCGCTGATAATGTTGACAAAATATGAGCATCATGTTTAGGATATGCTCCAAATCCACCAACTTTGGCATCCCAACAGCTTAATACAAACTGTACGACTCCATCTTTTGGCAATGCATCCAACAGATTCATTATACCTAAAGCAGTTATGCCCCAATAGAGCCCATTCATTCGCAAATGTTCCAGTAACCAATATTCAAAGGTTTGTTTTGTTGATTCCGAATCTAAATCTTGTATATATTTAACATGCTTGTCCTTGACAAACACCAATTCTTTAATCCCTACACTTGACATTCTAATGTTGGCTCGAAATGGTGACCTTATATTGTTAATAGTAATAAGTGGGTAGCTATCTACTGAATATGCCGATTTCTCATACAAAATTTAGATCAGACTGCAGACTGAAAAACACAATCTTGCAAAATTTTATGATTAAATATATACACCTAAAAATATACTTCTTTGAACTCAAATCTTTTGCCACTAGGGTAGTACTCTACAAATGAGAGCTTTCTATTATTACCGACTAATTTACCAGTATTAATAACCTTACAGCCGTTATATGTGACCTCAAAGGTAGGGAAGGTTGCATCATTAAGTATCAATATAGTAGGTAATGGCTCTATTCTCAAAGAATAATCGTAATTAGTATTAATAATTCGAATGTCTTTCAAGAATGGTTGCAAATTACCTTGATCTAATAAGGTTTTAACCAATTTTCTTGCCTGTTTGATTTTTGGAGAAATATGAGGTTCTTTCGTATTAATGTCGGTCGCATGTATTAAACCATCGTCTTTTTTATCTTTTTGTAACTTTAGTTGTTCCAATTCCAAGTCATTTGAGAAGATTATATCATTTCTTTTGAATTTGCTAATAATATCATCTTTCATTAATACTATTTCCTGTGATAGATAGTTGATCCTGAGCGGGTTCCATCCAGCTATTAAGTTACCCTTTGGTAACAATCTTTCTAATCTATTTGTAAATATTTTGGGTATGGATCTTTGGGGAAATGCATTGAGGTTTGATCCTCCTAATGAATGGGATGATTGCCATGGATCATTAATTCCTGGTATTAACGCAATCTTCACCTTCTGTACAATATTTGGGAAATTCGACAATATATTACTCAAGTTGTCAAAGTTATTTTTATAGTTTTCAGTGTTCGATACGTTAGCAACAGATGAATTAGTAGGCGTTAAGGGATTTGATGTAAACGATCCGATGAGTACTATAATCAATGGCTGATTTGATTCGTCGTCTATTATGCCACTCTCAATCTTTCCAAAAAGCTTTTTTAACCCGTCCAAGATCTTGTAGTCATCAAGAAAACAATCTGAACCCAATATTACTAGCTTATGGTTCACCAAGGTTTTCTCTAAACTTACCAATTTTTTCTTAAGCGATTTATTAACTCTTAATATATGATTATCGTTATTATTGGTATCATTGTCTCTATTTATTCCCATGAAGTCTAGATTTCCATAATTTTCCAAGCTTAGTTCCCTTCTTTCCGCTGGTGGATGGCCAATGTTACTTACATGAAAGCACCCTCCAATCACGTTTGCATTAGACATAGAGCCTCCTGAGGCCGAATAAATACCTTCAACAACAACAAACATACCTGGGCAATAGAATGATCCTTCAGTTTTGTAGGCTTGTGTTAAGTTTAATTCGATATGATCCGTAGAGTCCTCCAAGATAAAATCGTCGTTAGCGTTTTTCGATAATAAGCCAAACAATATGAATTTTGAACCATCTCTACCAAGTACATTCTTAATCAAAGTGATTTCATTCGTTTTATTATTATGATTTAACGATTTGCTTATGGATGAAATACTAGAGAATGATGGTTTTTGAAAATTTTCATTTCTAGACAACCTATCGGATATAAGATGATATCTGTTGTTGAAATAGTCGATATTTGAGTTAAGATTATTCGCTAGTTTTTTAGCACTTGTACTGGGAATAAAACTAAGCTGTTTCCTATGAATATCATACTTATAATTTGGTTGTTCATCAGGATTAATTACTTTAAAATAGTCATTCCAGTTTAATGTGTTTTCTGCATCATATACCGCTTCATTCTCTACATCATTATCAACCAAGGTGTCTGACCTTTCGGCCTTTCTTGCTAGGTTGCCAGCAGAGCTATTTGCTCTAGATATATGACTAATATTACTATCTGAAAGCTCTTTGATTACTTGCTTCAACCCTGGACCATCAATAAATATACCTCTATCTTGGTTCTTCCATATTTTGGCTATTTCTTCTAAAAATTGTTGAGATTGTATGCCTTTCCAATCGAATCCAAACTTATAACTAACAGCCTCAGTTAGTAATTTCAATGCATCAGTCTGGATATTTAAACCATGTTTTTTCGACAAGATCCTATAAGCTATAGGTCTTAGATTAGACGGCTGAAGCTTTATAGGTAAAGCACTAGGGTTTTCCATTGATAGGTATTTAATTGAGTTTATTTGACTATATAAATTTATCAGTATTAATTTTAACGCGTTATACGCGCACCAAAAGAATTTATTTAGCAGTTGTTCTGTTTAATATATGCTTACTATATTTCCAAGTCATCGATCAGATCAATATCTAATAGCAAGCTTTTCAGGGATATATTGGGCGAGTACCCAATAATGATAATTATTTCTTCTAATTGTTTCAGTAGAATTGATAGATTTATTAATAATTCGTTAAGTACTTTCATTTCGTTTAGTATTTTACTTCTCTTATCATAGGCTTTGGCAATATCTCTGCAACGCTGACTACTTGTAGAAGATGACATAAGGCTAATCTGAAAAGCGGAAATATCCTGATTCATTTGATATACGCATTTACGTTTCTTATAGATCGACTTACTGAAACTTTCTGTGAGTCGAGTGAATAGAGTTCTGATCTCTATAAGATTATCAATGCTGTACTCTTCACCTATATCTTGGATCCCCAGTCGAGAGAATGCCAGTTGAAATCGGTGGAAGGCATTCAGATAGTCTGAAAATTTGCGTTTAATACTCTCAAACCTAATTAACAGCTTCTTTGGAATTTCTTTTGTATTTAAAGATTCCAATAAGGTTTCAAAATCATTTAGTATGTATTCTTTATGAGTGTCGCCCCCTCTCAAAATAGACTGGGAAATATCGATTAGTTTCTCAAAGAATTGTACGTAATCCTTTTCGTTCGATTCCAAGTCAGATTTGATAATTTGTTTTTCCTCATTTAATAGCTTTCGCTCTTGCCTATATCTTTCCTGATTCAATTTGAATCTAGTTACGACTACATCATTCAAGTCAAAGTTACTAGTTTGACGGTTTCTTTGCAAATTCCTCTCATTTAAATCATCTAATTCCTTACTTCTCAAGTTCATTTCAAGTCTCTGTTTCAAAATTAATTTTTGTTCTTTCTTCAATTTAGCCAAATCATTTTCAACTTCACTTCTCTTGGAATTCAATTCATATTCAAGGGTCCGCAACCGCTGTCTTTCTTTAGATAACTCTTGCTTTTGCTCTTTCTGTTTCACTAAAAATTTTTCATGTTCCTTGAATAATTCTCGCTCTAATTGGTCTATCTTTGTTTTCTCTAAATCGTCAATATGAAGACTAGCACGCTTCTGTAAAGTCAGAATTTGCTCGTTTAGTTCTTCTGTACGCCGGTCAAATTTTGACTTAAGCGACCTAATTTTATCGTCATACTTAGCTTTGAGTTGTTCGCTGTTATCTCTTTCTCTCTGAATTATTTCATGTAGCTCCCTTAACCGGTGATTTGTTTGTTCTGATTCGTAATGCTGCCGCCTTTGAATAGTGGCCTCTTCAACAAGATCCTTCGGTTCATCGAAGGAAATATCTCGTCTCTTTGTCTCTTTTAAGTCATCTTTTTCAAACCATACTCTTTTGTTTCCCTTAAGTTCGGGACTTTCATATACATTTAATACATTTTTGGCAGATTTTCGAAGTAAATTTAAATCAGTCTGGTCATGCTCATGGCTAGACAAACTAAATTTGACTAGAAAAGATCTCAATCTGCTGAATATTCCTGGATTCTCTTCCAATGTGGATACTCTTCTATTCTTACCTTCATATCTTTTATTTCTGTTCGTTATCAATATTCCTTTATTCACTGGTGTACTCTCGTTGAATAATTTATATAACCTTGTTGGTCGCAACTTAGAAGGTGTATATGGTAACAGAGATAGCGACCTTATCGGTGAATCAACATTTTTATTCTCAGAACCTATGATACCCTCATGTCTAGCTTCGTCAGGTGTATATTTTGCAAGCTTGTATTTTGGAGTATAGGTTGATCTGTTTCTACTAATTGTCTCAAATTTCAGAGGTGACCTGTGAAATGCTTTTCTGGGTATATAGCCTAATTCTCTAGACCTCTGGTACTTTCGATCCAATGTCGAATTACTATTCATGCCCTTTATTGAGCTGGTATATGGCGTTCTTCTATTTTAGTTTGTTGATAATTGTGAACTGGTTTTGTGCACGCGTAGTCTTTTGATACTACTCCGTATAATCTCGATTCAAGCTATTTAACTTGGTTTTATAAGCTTCAGTCTACTTAAAGTACTATCATTGACTTAATACTTCAAATAAATAAATAATATATTGAAATGTATCTATAGAAAGGCATATGACTCAATTTATCGGAGAAGTTGAAAAGTAGGATGTTTTCCGGAAGAAGTATCGATGGAAGAAATTAAGGAACAAAATGAAGAATTGAATATAAACGAAGAATCTAAGGCCTGCTGCTTGAAGCATATGACTCTGTATCTAAAGTCTTTCTGGGTGATGGCTTATTTTCATCAATACATTGCAAACCTTTGTCTTTGATTAAGAAAGAAGTGATTAAGCAAATAGCAATAAAGGGGATTAATAAATAGAAATAGTTCTTCAAGGCACTAACGTACATCAGTTTGACGACACTAGTTTGGTTTGAATTGAGACTGGAAGTGTCAAAGCGACTGTATATGTTGTTTTCCAAGTACCTAAGATAGCTGGATGGGATTTTGGTGGTGTTATCTTTCTCAAGCTGCTTAATATTAGATAAAAACGAGTTGCTTACAGTAGTAGAACCGACTGCAATACCAACAGCACCTCCGAATGACCTAATAACATTTCTTGTTGAGATAACGACAGCCCTGTCGGCCTTTTTGGCTTGTGCCTGTACTGCTACCATTGATGGTTGAAATGTAAACCCCACACCACAACCAATAATTAGAAGACTGACAATATTCACCCCGTCATTTACATTCTCATGCCAGAGAAGCAATAAACAGTTTCCTAGCAACCAAAGAGAGTAACCGGTGATAATCACATATATATAATGACCGGTATGCGTGATTATTTGTCCAGATACAACAGACATGACTGCTTGACATAGAACTAAAGGCAAAACAAATAAGGAGGTTTGAACAGTGTCTTTATTTTTCACAATTTCAAAGTAATAGGGTTGATAATAAAGGAAACTGAAATAGGTCATACCAAAGAAAAAAGTTGACAAAAATATCAATGAAACCATAGGTAACTTAAAAATTCTTAAGGGAATCATTGGTAGTTTTGCAAACTTCCACTCAACGGCTAAAAATACGAAGAATAACACACCACCAACGATAAACATTGCAATAATTATTGGAGAATTCCATGGATAAGTTGATCCACCTCCACTTATTGGAATAAGCAACAAAGTTAAACAAGCCGTAGCAAACAATATCCCGAGGTAATCGATTTTCATGAATTTTTCCTTGGTTGTCAAAATGTTTTCCTCTTTTTTGACTGGATTTTTAATGAAAATATATATTATTACGATTACGAGAACATTTAACGGACACAATAAATAGTAGAAATGCCTCCAGGTAGCACCGTTAATTAATCCTGCCATTAAGAAGGGACCTATTGAATTTCCTAATCCAACACTCATACCTAGAATTCCTTGGTATTTTCCTCTGTCCTTGAGTGTCACAATATCAGATAGTATAATTTGAGGGAGGCTTGAAGATTCCAGCTAAGGCACGGCAGACATAGAATTGCACTCCAGTTTTACTAACACCACAACCGATGTCAGCAATTGCTAGTATTAATAACCCAGACATCAATACATTTTTTCTTCCAAAAATGTCAGATAATCTACCAAATAGCACCTGACATACACAGTTGGCTAATAGGGAGGCAGTACCTGCCCAATTAATTGTTGTTTCAGATTTCAAATCTTTTCCAATTACCGAAGTAGCCACTGTGACCCCCGTTTGGTCGATAAATGATACCATCAGGGCCAGAGCTAATACTAGAAGACAAATAATTATTTTTCTAGTTGGAAGAATATTCATATGAGCATCACCCAACTTTTCTGACAAGTCAGAATTGATGCTTTTTTGCATCACATTCACATCAAATTCTTTTTCTGAAGAATTAGTTTTATTTGGTTGTGACATGATATAAGTTACAAGCTTATTGAATTGAATTAATATATTCAACAACTGTAGAGTCTAAATGCTGGGAAATCGGTGACTTAAAAACCAGCCAGTATATGAGCTTACTTATTGTATTGTTCTAACAGGGTGGCCCAGAATCAGGAATCGTTCATTCCCTAACAAAGAAAGGAACATGTTTATGGTTGACTGTTGCTGTCGCTTAACCTTAATTTAGTGTGAATAACTGATTTCACGGCCGTTAGGCGCATTTGATGCTTAGTGCGGCTGTAGATTCGTCTCTTGGTAGGCTAGTTCCGCTAGGCGGATATTTCAGGAACTGTATGATACCATCAGGGTGTATTACTTGCTATCATGAACAATATGAACTTGTGTGGCAGATTTAACTTTAATGCATTCTTATGAAAATACTAACATTAATTTTTATTAGCGCATTTTGCAACGTGAGAGACAATAGAAGCTCTGAAATTTAGTTCATCCCGGATTAATAGGACGGAGAATCTATCAGATTACGCTTATAAATATTCAATACCCGAGATAGGCATTGGAAGAAAACGGATCAAGCTAATGATTGCGCTTGATAAACGATTAATAATGCAAAAGAACAATAACTCGCGCCTTACATATAAAAAAAATTCATTGGCGATTATCTAATAGTGGTATGGTGTAAATGATGAAAATGAAAAAATTAGCGAACAGCTAAGAAATATTAATCATAAACTGAAGTACATAGATAAAACTAAGAATTTTGACTAAGAATTTTGATAATGGTAGATTGCTATAACTTGTTGATCTGAATTAATAGCATCGCAATATGCAACCATTAGTAACTTAACCTCAACTTCAATAACTTAACATCAATTAACAACAAATCTGGATTAGACCATATAACTTATTTTCTCTGCTTGAGGTTGAAATATATACCTTATAGGTTCCATTTTGAATAACCCACTCTTGTTGCTTCACATCCCATGTACTTAAATCGCGCTGTAATATTTTGAACTTCACTTCTGTACCTTCACCTGGATCGAGGAATACCTTATCAAACCCTCTAAGAACCTTAGCGGATTGCGATAAAGGGGTTTCCGGAAATTCGATGTACATTTGGACCGCAATGCCACCACTGTAACGACCTGCATTGGTGATAGAGGCTTTGATTTCATATAGTACATTCCACAATGCAGGGTTCCCACCCGCGCAACCACCTGGTGAAGGTGGTCTTGGGACAGTATCTGGCTTGTAGCCTAGGGGATAATCAAAATCCCCCTTATTATTGGGTGACGATAAATTCCTATCTTGAAGGTATGGATATACAACTCCAGGTACAGGATCTATGGCGCCAATGGGGAACAATGCAACTTTTGGGTCAACCACATTCTTTTCATCCAATTTTATAGCTGGCAAATAATTATTTGGCTGCGCTAACTTTTTTAAAGGAGTATCGATTTCAGTTATTCTTAAATCTGAAAATTGGAAATCAGTGTAAGACAAACCATACCCAAATTCGAATCGTGGCTCGATTTGGAATTTCTCAAAAAATCTATAATCTAAATAAATGCCCCGTTCGAAGTTGTCTTGCGGAGAGCTACTACCATTAAGAGTATCTATCAACGGCACGTAATGTTGATCATCTCTTGCAATTGTGAAAGGTAGTTTGCCTGATGGATTAACGTCCCCAAACAATACATCAGCTATAGCTTGCCCAACAAATTGGCCTAACGGTGCAGCAAATATAACTGCGACTACGCTTTCTTTCTCGATCCATTTTTCCATATTTACAGGACCTACACCATTAACAACAACTACTGTCTTTCGACATCTTTGTGAAATTCTTGAAATTAGTTCATCCCCATTATGCCACAATGAAAAGTTTTTACGGTCACCATAGTTGTTATCAACTTGTATGTATCCTTCTCCAGCATTTGAATTAACAATAACGATCGACATATCAGAATTTGCTGCCAACTCTTCCACATTATCAAATTTCCAAGAATCCGTAGAGAACTCGACTAGCATACCTTGGTCTTTGGCTTTTTGAGAAATAGCTTCATAAGGAGTGATAATATATGGGTTATTGACTGTTGCTGATCCCCAACCAGTAGTCAAGACGCCATTTACACATTGCTGATCTTTACAATTGAACCCCTTAGGATCCGCTCCAGCTGCAACTCCTGAAATAAGTATTTTTTTAATTCCTTTGATTCTGGAAATTGGTAAGTTAGAATCTCTGTTCTTTAGAAGGACTACAGCCTCTCTTGCAATGTTTAGTGCGACTTGATCACTAAATTTTGAACGGGCTTCTTTATGCCAATTTTGTTGAATCGTTGGACCATAGTTCTGAAGGGGATATTGTTGGCCATATGAATTGTACGTCCAAGAACTGAAATTGGGGATATCATTTTCTTTAGGAATACCCTTATTACAGAAAAAGAATGGGGCTAGAATCCGAATAGTCATATCATTAAGTCTTTGTTGCGGAAGCGTCTGGTTATAGACTGCTTTTGTCAACTGCAGACCCCAATATGACTTTCCTCCAAGCCACTCATTAAAAATAGTTCCTGGCATACTCATATCGAGTCCAGCTAGTGCGGAGTATACACCTGTATGCTGTGATCCCCAGTCAGACATAATAAAACCTTGAAATCCTAGTTCCTCTTTTAGCAAATAATTTAAGAGATAAGAATTTTCACAGGCATACGTATTATTAACTTGATTATAGGAGCACATAACACTACCAGCACCAGATCTAACGATATCTGCAAAAGGCCATAGATAGATCTCGTGCATCTCCTTATCACCAATATTTGAACTAATTGACTTTTCGAGACGAAACCAGTCGCTTACATTCCATTCACCTACTTGACGAAAATGCTCTTGCTCATTACCAATTAAGTGTCTCACTGTGGCAATCACTCCTTCTTCTTGAATTCCCTCAACCGTAGCAGCTCCTCCAATTCCCTGCAAATAAGGATCTGCTCCAAAACCTTCCCAATTTCTTCCACCAGCTGCTTTTAGTCCGATTGGGCCTATAGTTGGACCAAGCATTATATGAACTCCCTTTTTCTTATGTTCCCGGCCTAAAGCTTTCCCTCTGAGGTATATTAATCCTCTATTAAACGTGCTTCCAGATGCTAATCCAGAAGGGAAATGTGTAACGAAATCTGTAAATCTTACCCCATTAGGTCCATCTTGAAGACAAAGATTTGGAATTCCAAGTCGTGGAACCGATCCTGTATTACCAATACATGGGCCCGACCCCCAACCTGTACCTGTAGTTAAATTTACTTTTTCAACAATGGTCATTTTGTCAACTACTTCTTTAGCCTTCATATATGCTTCCCTCCATGTGTCATTTAGACGACCTCCAATGGCTGTGTTTAATTAGTAAGTTTGTTCCGCAGTATATATATTATGACTATTACTCACGACTAGGATAATATGGAGGCGATATAAATTCTTCTTTAAGCGGATATCTTAATAATTTCGAGAGATCTGGCGGTTGTTTGTAATATTCTTCTTGGTTTTGTATTTCCGAATCATTCTTGAGGAATGAAACTTGGCCCATCATCTTAGTTGCTTCCAATGCATTTATGATAGGTAATATGATACCTAATATTAACATAGTAACTAACATATTCTTATTGTTATCTTAGTTTTAATTAACCGCTGATACTAAAGATTAAAAATTTATTTAGCTGCAAAAATTTGAGAGTCGTTCTGTACACAAAAAGCTTCAACAAATTCCATAAAGTGAAGTTTCGATTGGTTTCATAGATAGTTAATATTAGATACATACACAACATATAATACAAATACAAAATGCAGTTTCATTATAATATATTTACAGAATAACTCATGTACTCATTCTGGCAGTGACTTGAACATTTGTTATAATACCAGGAGGAGCATTGTTAGATGATGGTGATTCTATGTCTAATTGGCTTAAGGTGGTAGACCTTTTCAATGAAGTTGGTACTGGTGGCGTGGAACTGACACTCACAGTTTGTGTAGATATGGTTGGTTTGGCTGTATAAGTAGTGTCAGGAGTGTGCTGCTTGTTAGTTAAGTTTTGGTTATTGTATAATGGCGAATTGGGTGTAGGAAGCTTTGATGATGCAGAAATAACGCTGGTCGAATCGGACAGTAGAATAGGCGACATTGTATTCATAGTCATTATATGAGAAATATCGACCTTTCTGGCTCTCAAATTGTCATCATTCTCAGAAATTAAATTCATTGTGGCTAAGGGATCAATAAGTGTTTGAATTTCGGTATCTTTTCCCCTATCCTTTTCAAATTCAACAAAAACTTTTGTTGATATAGGGGGAAGGGATTGCTCTTTAGTGGTCTTGTTTATATCGTTAATGTAACCAAATAGCTTTTCCAAAGATTTAAAAGCGCCTTCTGCGTCTAATAATAACGCACTTTCAAAGTATCCCGGCCGCGAATCATCTATTTTCATGTTATTTTTGTACTTAACTCCGTTGAATAAGTTAAATAGCTCGATCCTATAGTTCTTAGGTAAAGCGTTATTTGCTAGATAAACATTAGTGAATTTCTCTGGGTTTTTTATAAATTGTAAAATGACTGGTTTCAAACTTTTAATTTCCTTTAAATCATTTCTTCTTAAGTCAATTTTTTCCAACGAGCACAAGCTTTCTAAACCCTCCAAGCTTTTCAACTTATTATTGTTGAAATTAATAGTGGACAAATACTTAAGATTTTTTGGCAAACCTTTTAGATCAGTAATATAGTTATCAGCGAAGTTGATATATTTAATATTATGCAACTGATCCAAACCCTCTGGTAAGCTTTCTAATAAATTATTTGATAAATTCAATTTGACTAAATTACCTAACGGTTTGAAAATATATGGGCGTATGGAGGTTATGGAAGTTTCCGAAACTGTTAATTGTTTCAAAACTGACCACTTTCCATCTGATAAAGAATAATAATCCTTATTAGGTGAGTCTGAGGTGTTATCTTGACCAAATCTTGTTAAATTGGTATCGCCGTACAACAAATCATTGGGGGCGGAGCCTGCTCCAGTTGTTTTAGCTCTTTCTCTTTTAATGTTATGTTTACTATTGTGATTAAAAGTTTGAAAGTCATTATCTGTATATGAGATATCAGCATCTTGCGTTTGCTTTCTTGAAGGCTTATGGAAGTTAAAGGATGATCTTCCACTTTCATCATCTATGACTAAATTAAATAGGATTTCTCCGATATCAGAAGTTTTCGAATCTTTAATAATTAATACTCTTAATTGTTCACTAAGTGTGTTCCAGCCAAATATCTCATTAGGCTCGTAATTGACAAGCTCTAATACCTGTAAATTCTTGAACATCTTTATTGGGACTGACGTATCACATGGATATTCCTCATAGGAAGTAATGCTGTTTATCTTGGTCTTCGGCGTCAAAATCAAACAAGGAATCTTTGTAAATGACGAATACAAATATCTTAAATCTTTATTAATGACCTTCGGGTCCTTACTAAACGCAAAAGATCGCCAATACACAGAAGCACTGGATACGATAGATCGCATGGAATTGATTGAAGTGATAGACTTTGCATCACTTTCAAAATGCCTTGATGACCTGGCGTTATTCGCCATGAATGAAATAAAAGTAGGTACATGGTTTGGATTATCAAGCTTAATATTGAGGGGGCCAACGTCAACTCCGAGAGGGGATGACTCGATTCTCTCTGTAATATAATAAAGATGGTGAATAGTAAAGCTTAATCTTAGTGGCTTGACATTTGGATTTGACCGGTTCTTTGAGAAACACATTAGACCATTAGCCAATGCTTCTTCATTTCTTCTGACATATGTTGATAATCTCTGAATGTAAACATCGCCCTCGATAGAGTTATCATTATAATTAAAAGCACCCATTTTTAAAAGGGTTCAATAAACAGCCAAGAATAAAGGAATGTTGTCGGCTATATCTCTCCCTTAGGTCCGTCCACAATGTCAAAAGAGTAATAGTATTGTAGAATAACATCATATTTATTATTAGCAGGCCTTTTGTTTTTGTTTTTTTGATACTTATTTATATGCAGGTCTCGATATATTGCATCAAACAGTCAGAGAAACGTTTAAAGAGATCAGTTCCTACAACTCAGACATGTGCAACTAGAGTTCCCTCATCGAAGAATATAAGTCTATGATATTACATTTCCCATTTCAAAGTATCATAAAATCTGGTTCTATTTAGGTGAGCTATTAGCAGAGGAAGACAAATTCCAAAAATAGTATTTTTACATAGTTTTAATATACAGAAGCATTATATAGTTTAATATAGGAAAAGTACGATGCAGAATACATTCAATTAATTGCCGGAACTTGCTTGATCGTTCAAGTCTGTGACGCTAGATTGAGATGCCCCCATATTCGCATTGTACATACTTGTCCTATCATTTGCATTATGGATACTTGCGGTGTAAGTGCTGCTAGCAGCATTTGGATGGATGGCTAGTCTTTCCATGATACTTGCTGGAGGAATACCTGCAGTGCTGCTGTTCGTTTCAAGACTTCTTCTTCTAGCTCTTCTAGACGAACTTGCCAATGTGACTATCGATTCACTGTCTCTATCATATGTCAGCAGTTGCAATTGACTATTATGAGGGTTTAATGTTTGGTATGTTACTGAATTTGCATGCACACTTGGCGCAATTGACGTTTCGGCAGTCGATGCAACATATGAATTGTTATCTTGGTTGGTACTCAATACCGAAGGCGACTTTGTAGATGTAGAAGTAATTGATTTTAATGGAATTGTGCTTATATTGTCATTGTCATTTTCCGATTGAGTGGTTAACTGGTCACTATTCGATGTACTGCGGACTTCATGGTTGCCATGAGATGATTCCATTTCTTCGCTCTGATCCATATCATTAATGTTACTATCGTTATCTGTGCTATATTCATATGACTCTCCGCCGCTAAATGATTGTGACCTTTGTGAAGGTTCTGCACCTCTGGACTCCCTCATTCTTGAATTAACGTATTCATTAGTTCTATTATTCGAAATATTAGTCGTGGACACCAATGTGCCATTCTGATTTCTATTCTGGCCTTGCATCAATCTCTTCACCCAGCCAAATCTGCCCTTCGTTTGTCGTCTGTCATGCCCGTTTAAATTGTCTTTACTGTTAGTATGATTGTCATACCAATGGTTATTACTTATAATACTTCAAAACATACCTGATTCTTGAATTTTAGACATTTGTACTCTATAATTATATTGTTTAGTCCTACGTGTGTCAAATAAGAGATATAGCTAACTAATTTTAATTATGCTGGTTTTACACATGCGCGGCAGTGCAGAATAAACGAATTTATTATCAAGCACTGATCAATCGGACATTTATTGAAAGCTAGTCAAGAATGAATATTAGCGTTCAAATTGATATTGCTAATTAATTATGTAGATGTATATATATTATTTCATTGATTTATTTGAAGAATAGAAATTATCGTTCATATAATGCTATCTGCTTTGATTCTGTCTCATTGACACTACGTTCTAATGCGGACAATAATTTTGACATCTAAAGAATACCATGAAGGGGGTATTTCTTGATAGAGTTTGTATGAAGAATATAACTAGTTGCAATTGAAAGTCTATTTTGAATGATAACCTTGATACTGATTTAGCAAATAGAATAATCAAAAAAAAATGCGCAAACCCGGAATCGAACCGGGGGCCCAACGATGGCAACGTTGGATTTTACCACTAAACCATTTGCGCTAGAAAGAAATGCTCCGCGACGGGGAATTGAACCCCGGTCTACCATGCGACAAACGGTAATTCTAGCCACTAAACTATCACGGATGTTTTCTGAAAGATATATTTTAACAAGTTTTTATATACCTTTTATGATACACTCAACTTCACAACAACACTTTAATAGTTAGCTATAAACAGCTTTATTAAATATTTGGTATTAAAAAAAAAGTAAGGTAGAAAAAGGTCAAGTAAATAATAGTGTAGGCTCATTGTAAGCAGTAGAGGTATGTAATTGCAATATCTGTTTCAAATTTCTTTATGCATCTTAGCCTACATTCAAAGTTTCAGTTGATTTCGTTACAATGGCCTACTAAAGTAATAATATGAGAAACTTACTTAGAATCTACTAGTATTAATAATTGTCAATTGCCTTATACTTTTTCCGGAAATTTCATCTATCGAATATTTTGATGATTCGCCCAATTCGGACACAATTCTCTTTATTTTGATTACCTAAATAGGAAATACAATATGTAGTTAATAATAATAATTGTCCATCAAATTCTCGATATTGACTCTTCGGGATATATGAATCTATAGATTGACGTGTTATGCGTCTATGAGCTCCTTGAAGCAATACCTCTTTGTGGTCTATTTTTATCGTCAAGTTAAACGACTTCTAATTAGTGAATTTCGAAGAATGACCCTACACACCATAAATTCATCACATGCGACTCTTTACATAAATTTAAGTCAATAATAAATATTCATATATTTTATGAAGTTAGGTTTAAGAATGTAGTAGGGTATAAATTGGAATGGACTATATATCGTGGCAAAATTAGAATAAGGCAACGGCCAATGCAGCCATTCCTGCTCCAGCAGGAACTAAGAGACCTGCTGCACCAGCGCTTGCACTTGATGATTCAGAGCTTGAGCTTGAACTAGAACTTGATGTAGAGCTTGCGCTTGAGCCGGATCCAGATCCTGAAGACCCGGATTCTGAACCAGATTCTGAGGATCCAGAATCAGCAATTCTCGACAGGTACCATGGCAAGCCAGTGGCGAAGGATTCTAATGTCTTAACCTTGGCAGAATCAAAATCACTAGTGTATCCATTTCCAGTTGTAGCATAAATTTGTTTAGCTAATGATTCGAAATCATCAGGGATATCAGCATCAGCAGTTTGAACATATGATAAGTATTCCTTTGTGTGTGATCTAGCATCATTAACAAATCTAGTAAGGAAATCAACTTGGGTGCTGTCAAGGGCTGCTTGGGATGAAGCTGCTAATAATAAAGCGCCAAATAAAGTAGTGTAATGCATTATAAATGAAGGTTTTATGGAACTGAAACTTATAAAAAACTAATAAAAAAAATCGAAATTAAAACTCACCCATTTAAATCACTATATATATATAATAGCGGCGGGCCTACCAAACGGACAAGCTATTGTTGATGATACTGTGAAAGTGCCATATTATAGCAGAATTAGGAAACTGTACAATAATAAAATACCGTGCGTCCTTTTGCGGAGATGAAATAACACAAAACATGATGGCGCAATTAGCATTACATAATATAAGAGCCTTACAGGGTTACAATGCTGCAGTATGAACATATGAGTAGATTGTTAATAGAAAGTTGTATTGAGATATATGGTGGATATATATTAGCATTGTATTATGTAGAGTAACTATACACATTCTTCTTTAAATAAAAAAAAAATAGCTTTCATATCTTTGTCTTACAGCAAGCCTTTTCAGCAGTATTGGAGTCAGATAATACGGACTTGTTGAATGTATTATTGGCTTGTGGAACGTCCAAGGCAGGGTTCTTGTCGTAGAAGTTGAATGGTACCAATTCGATATTGTGGATTTCCACAGGCATGACAGGGAAATCTTCGACACGAGGAATGTGAGTGAACCCAACTGTAGCCCAAACAACCAAGTCTTCGTTTCTGACAGGATCGACTCCGTTAGCCCAAGTGCCCAAACCTTCATCGCGTTGGGATTGATTTGTATATTCACCGGCTGCGAATAATTCGTGATCTCTATATTTAGTGACCCAAACTTGTTCAGTTGCAAATTTGGCTCTCTTGACGTTGAACGAATCGTTATCAGCCAAAATCATTTGTCTGGCAGGCATGACTACCTTGTAGCCTACAGGAGTCTTAGAGATTGGGTTGATTTTGTTTTCGTTTATAATCTTGTATGATCTGTTGGTGAATGGTGACTGGTCGATGTGACCAGCTCTGTCGACAAACTTACGTTCAGTGACGAATCCAACACCATATGGATTCAATTTGTCCTTTGGTAATTTGACAACATCATCGTAGACAACCGAATTTTTATGCCCATCAATAGATGGGTCAATACGGAATGACAAGATGTGTTGGTGGTAGGCAGCCATGACGTTAGGACCAACGACGGTACCCCAAGGAACCTTAACATTTTCGTCAATAGGCATGGTTGACAAGATTCCCGTAGCTCTTGTTTCAATATTGATCGAACCATCAGTGATAAACTTGACATTGATAATATATTCATAGTTAGCGACAGTGGCAATGGTTTGGACAATAAATTCACGACGTCTGGCAACAACAGCATTATTAGTTCTATAGTTTACGTGCTTGTACAATAATCCGTTATCTTGTTCATGCATACAGACAGTGTTTGGGATAACGAATGGTTCACCATTGGCGTGAATGCCAATACCGTCCATGTACTTGATAACACCGAGGCAATCACAACCTAAACTTAAATGGTTACCATTAACCCCAAACCCACAGTCACCTAAATCAAAAGCCTGTTTTCTATGGTATGGGGCCCTTGGATCACCGTATGGAACTGTCATTTCCGACAATGAAATACGATAGAAGACTTGTCTTCCTTTGAAAGAAGCATCGTAGATAGCAAACCCTTCTCTAGCACTGGTGGCTACTCTGAATTCCCAACCTTGCCATCTAACCTTGGAGCCCTCGATTGAAAAGGATGGGCCTTCAGGTTGTGAAATCAACAAAGGCTTAACATCTCTCATGTTAACTTCATTATTCAAGTCAGGATGGTATTCAACACATGGAACTTCTTTCCAAGGCATTGTTGGGGTTATCGTTTCATCAAATCCACCAGGTAAATAATCTATTCTAACAAATTTATTTGTGAAGGCCTCAAAAACTGGAGAAAACTTTAATGGCAAAGAGTAGTGGTTGGACTCAGTATGGCCATTTCCTGCCAAAACGTACATAAAAAATTGCACCAATGGCCTTCTTTCATTTGGATCATCGGTGGCATAGATCCATGGGTCATTTCTGACAGTATATCCAGGTGGTAGTTTCAACTTTTCAATCTCTGCCTTTACCATCGGATGACTTGTACAAAGCTTTTCCCATTCCATCATATCATCTGGCAAGTAAGGACCAACTGTACCATGTGGTAATTGAGTCTTGGTAATAACATGTCCAGCAGTAACATTAACCAATGCCTTATTAAAAGTTAATGTGTTGGTATAATAGTATGTGTATAAGACTCTAGGAATAGCCTGTGGAGTCTGTCCCATTTTTTCTGCGTCTAAGTATTTAATCATGTCCTTTTTTGGTGGATCGACTCTGTCGATCTGAACAAAATGTACATTTGCGGAGGCTGGATAAGCATCCTTGACTAATTTTGAAGCAAATCTAATTTCAAAATCTTTGACTGAGTCAAATGGATGAATACGAGTCATGTTCTAGTATCCTAAGCTTTTAATACTTCTTAATATCGAAATGAATAGTTCAAGGTAGAAATATTCTGTTCTTTAAATATCTGATAAAGATCGCTATCTGCTACAATTACCTAATTGGGAAGACCGCTTACATCAAGATTACCTTGTTCAACCTTCCTAATTGGTTCATTCAAAATCCGGGAAGACTATCCTTATTCACAATTTCACCTGTATAGAATTTGATTGATAGTACAACCAGAGATACGATGAAATCGGATAGGGCGATCTCAAAGATATGCTATCTTCGCTTCTCGAATCGTTCTTATCGGATTGTTTTGTGCATTATAGCTTTCGGTGCACTGATACATGGTACTCGTTTACTTGATACTAATACTTGTATATCAATATATACAACAAATGACTATTTAAATCTAAAGATAATAAAGATAAGGAACCAAACCCAGCCATTAAAAAACCGGCACACCATACAACGACTAAAATACAACGACTAAAATAACACAGGATGAAAATAAAACTAAACACGTGACTCATTAAACCTAGCAGTTAAGACTGCTATCCATAAACCAGTTACTTATTGTGGATGGCGGGAGAACTTACACGCATCTTTGTTTGGGGATTGACGATTTCCAAGGGCTTCTTGATTCTTGGTGTGTGGACTCTAGGAGATTGCGCACCACTATTCATAGGAGACATGGGTTCATGATTGCTTTCGGGTTGAATAACAGGAGAAAATACTGATGCGGTGTAAGGATTAAATCTCTTGGCCGGTGGGCTATTACCTGCAATCTCAGGAATGTCAGGACAGAATTCCATGTCATCCTCGATGTCAAATGACTTAGACAAGTAGTACCTTAATCTAGGTGTGTGGAACGAATAGTTGGATGAGTTGCTAGTGACTGAAGATCCCATAGAGCTAGTTGTAGAGCTTGCAGATGATTCTGCTGAGTTTGGTGCATTATAATTCATATTTGTAAATGTTGGACTGGTCCCAACATGAAGATTTCCATTGGGAATAGAAGGGGAATACAGTTGTTGGTAACTGTTATAAACATATTGATTTGACATTATTCTGTTCTGTTCTTGTATCTCTCTGGTTGTTTATATATTATCATAAATATTGTTAAAGGTATATCTTGAATGATGAAAACAAATAGGATATATGATATTTCGGCTTTATTATCTGTTCTTTAAGCCAGGAGCAAGTCATTTCATTATGTAATAATTCATAATCGGATGTTTGCTTATGTAATATATACAAACAAATTGTATTTCTTTTTTATTCTACGATTTCTCGAATTCATAGTAAGTTGGGACTTCTAGATATTACGGAACTTGGAACTTTATATCTCTGAATGTTAGATTGTAGACGCTCATTATAAAATTTGTAGGCTGTAGTTTATTTAATCTCTTTTGTTTTTAAAGTAGAAGCAATAAGAAAAATCTGATAAAAGTCTAATCTTTTAAGCATAAAGTTTGAAGGTTTCATGTACTCAACTTGTAAAGAAACCTCTATATTAATATGAAATTAAAAGTAGTAGAATACAACTATGCAATGATTGAGAACATAATATATTTTTTTGATCAGTTTCAAAAAAAAAGTATAGATTTAACATGCAAAAACATTATAAAAAATTATTTATTTCAAAAATATGAGTTGACAGAGCTTCTGAACTGGTCAATTGCAGGATCTCTTGTTGAATATATAAGGATCTTATTGTCAATTAAACCTGGCAATAAGCATATTCTTACTTCATGTAAAATAAAGTCAAAAAGTGAAAATACGCGAAAAGAGAAGACTCAAACTCGGCTTATTATATATTGTTCCACAGATTTGAAGCCAATAGAAGCATTAATTCAGCTATTATGTTAATTGATGACTTCCAGTATTAGCACATATCAACTATACCTCCTTTAATATTTATCTTTTACTAACACTCGTATTTGAGATAGCTTTCGAAGTTTTTTAAGAACTTTGAATCTAATATAAGTCTAGAGCTAAAGGTTCAATCTGTTAAATGAAAATAAATTCTGCTTTTGCAGAATTTTTATTGAAATTTCTTATAATTAAAGAAGCTTAATTCCAATTTATCGATAGTTGTTATGTACCGTATCAAATGAATTGACGTAGCCATTTACAACATAAAGAATCGCCAATTAACTTATTTTCGTAACAAAGGAGGAAACTCAGTCAATTAAAGAATCTGCGGCTTGCAAAATAATTTGACAGACTAAGATAATATTTTCTAAGCTCTGTTAAACTGAGATGAAGACAACTATAGCCAAAATAGAGAAAAGTAATCTAGAAGAAAAAAATTGATAAGAATTTCGTATCTGTAACCACAATTTAGCATATAAGTATCTCGGATCGATATTTGTAAGGCATTTTTATCCTTCAGAAGTTTAATTTGTAATTGATCTATGCGATTATGCAAGATAACCTTATTTGGATAAAGTATTTTACGCACTGAATTTAGCAATCCGAAGAAGCATTGAATTAATTAATAATCAAATTATCCGTTCTTGTCTTTTATCTTCCAGTTATGCATAAGCTTGCCTCCTAATTACCGCCTAATATACGAAAACATATCGAAAGTTGTTTTTATCTGAAAAGAATATTGCTAGAATGTAAGTAAAAAACATATATGAATTTAGATCACTCAATGAAAAGGCTATGAAGTACTATAAGCTTATAAGATTTGGATAACGTCAGATAATGCATTTGAGACAGATTGTAGGTATTTTTTATTGCGTGACAGGAAAACATTTTTATAGTCAACATGATCTATTTATAAGAAACAATAACCATGACCAGAACATAATTGGTGGAAGTGCTTATATAAGTTATACGAACTTTTATTAAACCATATTGGGAATAGTTTTATTTTTTACAATGAAGGATCCTTCAGACAGTAAACGTATTGTGAGGAGTACAAGAAACAATAAATTATATCGAACTTCTAACTAGAACAATAAATATTTACAATTCTATCTTTCGGATCGAAATTGCATGCATTTATGTAATTTACTTGGCATAATTTTAATATCTACCTAGAACTACTTAAAAGATTAGAATTCTAGTTATAAAAATATGAAACTATTTATTATAGCTTGAAGGCATGAGTATTGATAATTATAAGGTTAGGTCAACTAACCTGACCAGTCTGGTAAATAAATCCATAAGAAATCAATACAATAAAGAAACAGTAGTTGAACAAACATATGCAAAAAACCAACCAGATGAGAACAGAATTGATGCTGAAGCGAAAGTTATCAAGGATCGTGGTGTCTACAGAGTTGAAGCTTCAAAAGAATTGATGGATAATCGGAGAAATGGTAAAGTAATGAAGGCAATTTTAGCTATCTCAATTATAATCTGTTCTTGGGCAGTTGATTTGGACTCAAGCGTAACTCTGAATCTTGCTCCCTGGGCAAGCTCACATTATCAGAAACACTCAGAAGGATTGGGTGCTCTTACTACTGCAAAAGGAATAATCACTGCTATTTCTAAGCCAATATACGCGCAGATTTGCAACACCATTTCCAGACCAACTACTTATGTTATTAGTGTGGTGCTCTATACAGTTGGCTATATTATAGTTGCATCCAGTAGTACATTCTCTGCCTACATTGTTGGTCTGGCTCTTGGTGCAGCAGGGAGTTCTGGAATTAGCTTTATAAATGGCTTAATCGCTGCAGATTTAACGGTTTTGAAATGGAGATCACTTGCAACTGCGATTCTAAGCGCCCCGTATATCATTAACACTTGGTATGCAGGGTATATTGTTCAAGATTTAGGACCAAAAAATTGGAGATGGGGTTATGGCATGTTTACAATTATCATGCCTGTTGTAGTATGTCCAGCTACCTATATTTTAATTTTATCTCAACGCAAAGCTCATGATTTTATTCCAGAAAGCGATAGGGTACTCTATGATCAGCAGCTTAGCTTTAAAAGAAATTGGAAAATATTTATCTGGAGGCTAATCATTGAAGCTGATATTTTGGGTTTATTACTTTTAGGATTCGGGTTTGCATTACTCTTATTACCATTTTCTTTACAATCTGGTGCAAAAGGTGGTTGGAAAAATCCAAGTATGATTGCCATGATGGTTGTTGGTGGTTTCCTCATTGTTTTATTTTTCTTGTGGGAAGTTTTATGGGCGCCATTTCCTATTACTCCCCGTCGAGTACTCAATAGGACAGTAATCTGCTGTATTGTGATTGATTTCTTTTATCAGTTTGCAGGAATGCTTCCATTGCAATATCTTTCTTCTTATGTGTGGATTGTTCAGAATTGGAGTAACAGAGATTGGACATATTACAACAATACATTAACGATGGCATTATGTGTAATTGGTCTCGTTGCTGGGGTATTATATAGAGTAACCCACAGGTACAAAATTTTTCAAATATTTGGTGTCCTATTAGAAACAATCTCACAGTCGTTTATGATTAAAGGGAGAGAAGCAAGGACAAGAACTCTTCCCTTAGTATGGCATTCAATTTGTTCTGGGATAGCAGGTGGGTTTAATGTCGTTGCTAGTGCTACAGCTTTACTGGCGGCCGTTCCTCACAGAGATTTGGCGGTAGCAATGGCCATTTTATCACTTTGGTCAATGATTGGGCAATCTATTGGAGGTGCCGTTTCCACTGCGATTTGGGGACTGAAAATGCAAAGTGAATTTAGAAAGTATCTACCTGATTCTGTTACTGATGAACAGATTAGCTCATATTTTCAAGATATTACAGCAATAAGAACAGATTTTGAATGGGGAAGTGAAGAAAGACGAGGTGCAATTAAAGCTTACAAGGTTATATGTTATTACTTTTTTGCAGTTGCTGCTGCCTTGCAAGTTATTCGTTTCGTAGCAGTAATGCTTCAAACCAACTTCTATTTGGGAGATACCCAAAATGCTGTTGAATTTTCTGATGAGACTCAAATTACTAATGAAGCTGAAAGAAAGAATATAGAAAAATCGAAAGAAAAGTGGTATGTTGCTTTATTCGACATTTGGTGATGATAAAGGGAAGAAGTCTCTCTTTGTAATTTTCAAGGCGGGGAGCAATACATTGCAACTAAGCAAAAGTGTATTTACAAAATCGTACAGATCCCTGCATATTTTTGCTCCCATATGTGTGATATGCCAAAAATCATCCTCGTGGATATACTTATAATAGATATACATAAACATGACTGAGCAAATAAATGCCACTTCCTAATAGCTATTTGAATACCGCAATAATTAAATCGAGATTTATTTTAAATTATCAGTGATCTCTTATTGCTCTGTTGGATATGTTGATTTAATAGATAGACATGATTGCCAAACGTAATTAAACGCATAAAAAGTCCAATTTCATCCGAATGAACAGTCAAGTTAAAAAGAAATATTAAGAGGTGCAATCGTGTTTGCAGTTAATTATGGTGAGAGCTTTCAGTTCATGTCTTAATTAACCGCGTGGATTTGAATGTAATAATAGCATAACTCCGTTTTAAAGCTCTTATATTTATTAATAGCTCATAAGTAGTTTGCCACTAGTAATGTATATTTACTAAATATCCTTTAACTCAGGCACAATAATTTGATTTATTCATTTCACCAAAATTATGATTGATTCTATATATTCAGCATTTAATACACCTCTAAAATTGTTTATTGTGAAAGTAAATAATTCTGTACATATTGGAAAGTAAAAGTATATGAAATACGATGCATTAATTCACAGTAGGAAGATCAAGTTCCAAGTATTTGAAAGAACTGCCAAATCTATAATCCTTATAGGCTTCCACATATTCTGGATTATTCACTTCAACTATACCATTGTTGGAACTTATAACATCACCATTTCCACAAACTAAAAGTATCCCTCTGGGCATTTTTTCCGTAGGAGGAAGTCTTTCGACCATTTCTTCACCAAAAAAGTTACTTACTATATTCTTTCCAACTATGGCAGCCATAAAAAGAGCCCATCCTGCTGTTTTGATTATAGGTAAGTCCGCAATGTCCCCAATGCAAAAAAAATTCTGAATAGTTTTCTCACCATTTGATAACTGCAACATGTCATTAACTCTCAAGGTTGAATCTGGCAAAAGAAAATCTGATCTTAAACATTCATCAACAATTTTTATATTGTTATATTTTGATGTGCTCCAGTAATTCAAGTCTGATTTAATAATCGAACCTGATGTTGTCAATAAGTCACCATTCTCTAATTCTTTTTCAATCCTAGTGTTATAATGAATATCTATTTGTGCTCTTTCTAAAGATTTCTTTACAGCTTCCTTCAACTCGCCTGAAAGAGGTTCTGGTGGGAAAGAATCGTGGGGGTGAATCAAATTAACATGCTTGTTCGGAAAAAAATGTTTAATCTCCCCTGATAATTCAATACCGACAGCGCCAGCTCCAATAATCGATATGGTTTTAATATCTTCGTTGGAAATTATATCATAGAATTCTTTCATTTCCTTGAGAAATTCTTCTTTCGTTCTTCCGGCAGGTGTAACTGGATAGTTCCTGTCTCTTCCTGAAGCTAAAATTACATAGTCAAATTTTATATTTCTTTTATCACCTCCATTTATAGTAAATTTGGCTTCATTCTCTCCTACATTTAAAACCTTTCCTTGAATACATGTTATCTCAAAAAGATCATCTTTATCTTCCTTATTATTTGCAACCTTAATATTTCCATTCGCGTCAATAACCCTATGAATACCTAAGCCCCCAATATCTGTATATTTAAAGTATTGACTTGGAGCAAACTCCATGTCCACCAATGTACGAGGTATAGCGATCAAGTTCAAAAAACCTTCCCTTGGTTCAATCATTGTAATCTTAAACTTTTCATCGCCTCCCCCTAATTTATTTTCACTTTGCTTAGACTTAAGTAAATCTCGAATAATCTTAACACTAGTCAATCCTCCATAAGAGCCACCAATGATAAGAATATTAGTAAATTGGCTCTTCATGGTACTAATTTTACTCACAAATTGAAGCATGATTATAATAAGCCTTTTAAACTTATTGTGTAAGAGTCTTTCGCTTTCTATATATTACTCAAATTAAACCGAGCTCGGACCTGATTCTCAGCATGAAATCAAAGTAAATCTTGGCATATTATAAATTCCTATAATACCCAATCTTTCATCACATTACAGTGGCGTAAAGGAATAGACGAAACTCTAAATGCTTCAAACATGTTTTTCGTACTATAAGCGGTCCCAATTACGTGTTACGTGCAATATACCGTCCATTCATTAATAACAAAGAAGGGTAATGCACTCCGTCTCGGACTTCCTTGATTTTATAATTAGTGTCTCAAGATGCATGAAGCTGCCACTACCAATAATATTTCTTCAATCATATTTACGAGTAGAATCTTAAGTTTACATCACAGAAGATATAAGTCTGATATAAGTTTCTTGTGATACTCAATCTTTATAGGCAATGCTAATATAAGTATTTATTTTAATTCTACTTAAGTATTCTATAGTGCGATAGCTAAATCCAAGTAGCATTTATTGTTGTGAAGTCGAAGACATCAAGATCCCCTTCTCCTAACCCTACTACAAAATCAGCCTCGT
This sequence comes from Debaryomyces subglobosus, assembly GCA_003708965.2. Classification (NCBI taxonomy): domain Eukaryota; kingdom Fungi; phylum Ascomycota; class Pichiomycetes; order Serinales; family Debaryomycetaceae; genus Debaryomyces; species Debaryomyces subglobosus. The sequence goes on along the minus strand of PPOW02000014.1, from coordinate 5,551 downwards.
CCCTTTGCGAAACAATTTTCGCACCTGCAGCTCTTGCATGCATCGAGATAAGTTCATTAATGTTAACCTTACTTTGCTCCATCTTGAGAAATGCACGAATGATATCTACAGAGCTTGCAGTGTTATTAACAAGACTGTTCGGACAGTGTCCATGATTTAATGTCTTGGTATCAATCCATATCATTTCCCTGGTTTTCATGTCAAAAAGGCAAATAGTAACTGCCCTTCCTTTATTAGTGATATCAAATTTAGAACGAACCGTAGATGGTTCATATATTTCACCAGATTTTGGCTCCTTACGAATCATAAACCCTGCAAAGCTTTGTTCGTGTTCCAAGAAGCTAGGTCCCGAGAAAACTCTAACATCCATACAGATATATCGTTTTCCAGACTTTTGAGCCTTTATAAGATCAATATCAATAAATTCACTGGCTCCATATGGTGCAGGTGCTTTTATAAAGTCACCTGAATGCCAGGCAAACCCTTCTTTCAAATTTGTAAAAGATGTGACTCAGTGAATTCAAATCTTCACTCAAAAATAATGCACTTAAATCTTGATCGTTACCTATCCAATGAATAAACAAGCGTAGTGTATTTTTTTCGACATCTTGAGGTATAATATCAATCGGTATCCTGGAACCGCGAGATACTGTTCTCTTATTATCAGATATAGATGCTAATTGTGAGGGTAATAAAACAGATTTGGCTTCTGATGCGATAAATACTGCTTTGCCTTTTAGTAGACAATTTTCATGGAACTGTTTTTCTAACTCAATGGTAACACTCTTTGTGACTTTTGTAAGAATATCATTATCTAATTCAGGTAGCCCGGGGGCCAAAATGGCCTTTCCTTGGCTACCTGCGGTAAAAACAACTCTTGTGGTTGGCTCATTACGTCCTTTAAAATGACCGAGAAGTTGTAATAGGACCTTACTGTCAATTTTATTAATTACAGAATTAAATTGCTTTAAAATAAATTCTGCTGTTTCTTTATTGGAATCCCTCAACAATTTATCAAGAGAACGTGCAAACATCGACGGTTTATGTATCAAATTTCTCACTGCCAATTCGGTATTTCCTTTCTTAATAGCTTCTGCTATTATTGTTTCAGATGTCTTCACATTTCTATTGTTTCGAAAGAGAGTTGCAACTTCGGCAGTCTTTCCTCCGAATTCACCCACATGAAGTGTGTGAAATGCTATTTTCCACAAGGATTCGTATGCTTTAATATCAGAGATGTTTATGACTTTTTCTAGTGCCGATATTATCACCCGACGAGACCTGCGGCTTAATGATTTAAAGCGTACTTTACTTTTCAATTCAATATCTGATTGTGATAAAGAAGCCATAATACGTAGTAAATCAGTAGATGTTGATACTATGTTATCTATTGATTCACCTTTTTTAACAAGAAAGGTTGCAATACGGCATAAATTTTCTTTGAATGGAATTTCCTTAGTAAACCCAGAAAACCATCCTTCATCAATAGCCGCTTCAACAAATGTCGTTAACCCTTTTGGAATTCCTTGCTTTGCTGACAAAATTTTATAGAAGTATGCCTTGACATGGTTAAAAGATATCAAAGAAATAGTTGTTTTATGGTTCATTTCGTTAAGTTTAAGTCGATTTGATTCTATGTGTAAGGGTTTCCAGTGTCCGCGACTCCAATAGTGAATTGCAGCCAAAAAATACAATTCAGCTTCAGACAGATTCATCACTTGAAGTGGATAATCCGGATAAAATGCTTTCATTTTCATATGAGCTCCAACAGATTCTTTAGCTAATTCTAATATTTCAATACACATTTCTTTCGAATGCTTCAAATTACATAGATAGTTATAGACTTCTTCTGTGATAGAGAAACCAAGATTAAGCATCTCATGAGCAAAAGTGATAACAGATATGTTTAGTATAGTCTCTTTATCTACTAAATCTTTAGAAACAATGGAATTTAATTTATTAAAGGCAATTTTTTCGAATATGTTCATGAAGTTCTAAAAATTAAAAATGTAAATGAGCGAATATTTATTGCACAATTGTTATACTATATTTGGAGTGAATATAGCTCTATTTTATAAACTTTAAAGGAGATCCAAGTATGAGTAATATACTTTGCATCCCTTTGAGATAATGACTCATAATAATCAAATACTGAATCATTGAAAAACTTAGAGCATACAAATTTTACTTCTTGATATGTTCATGAGTCATATTTTTGCATCCTGAATTAACTATTTAAGACTCAAGAATTCCAACTAAAGATTGCTATTCTTTTTAACAACAATAATTCAATTATTTGATATTAATTTAGGATATGATGCTTTGATTGTTAGTTGTATTATTTGTGTTGCTGTTGAAGACCTTCCCAATACAATATAAGCTAGGGCAAGATTACTTCAGTTCAAGTAAGCTTCCAGCATTAATCGGCTTATTCATTAGATACTTCTATTTTATTTGCTTAATGGCCTCCACTCCACTAATGATGCTTTCCGATTGAAATTTAAAGAAACAGGCTTATATATTAGATACTTCTACATAATTTAAAATCACTAATATTACTTTCCTGTCTCATTCTTGCTTTCATGTTTCACAACAGTTCTGTAGAATATGTAATGGGTTTTAAAAATTTACTATTTAGATGAGTTTTCAACTTCTCTGCTTTATATAGTAAAAAAAAACCTGAAGCATTACGAATGGAGTGTCATAAAGGAATGCCAATGCTGTCGTCAGCCAAATCATCAAATTTTATATAGCTCATATATACTTTTACCATTTTTAGTCCATTGTAATATAAACAACCTCTTGCAAAGCTTTGTAAAATCTACCAAATACCTACCCTTGTTGTCTATATTTAATGAAAACGAGTCGTAATCGGAATAATGCACAACCAAAATTTCATTGTGAGACTGATTTACCATAAAATAATTTTCTTCAAATGACGATATCTGGTGAATTATATTATCATTAAAATAATTAATGGACACGGGATGTGAATGAGGATCTCTGTAATTATAGACTTTAATTGATTTCAAGCCAATAATTATAATATCATCATTTGCTCGAACGTAAAAATCGTTCACGACTTCATCATGAGTTATAACCATATACGTTTTCATACTGTTATCTAATATAAATAGCTGTTTAGTCGATCCACTTATAAATGTATTCCTATCATTTCTCATAATCTTTTTAATTCGATACGCACCTTTTTTGACTGTAAATCTTTTACATTTTTGAAATTTGCCAATATCACTAAATGAAAATAAATAACCGTGTCCACGATTGGTTCCAAGTATCAATTCGTTGTCCTGTATTAATGCACTTGTAATTCTGCAATAATTTTTGAATTCAACACCTATATACTGGTAATCGTCCGATGCAAATTTCATTAAGTTGATACCAAGCATCAGCATCAACTCATTTTTTAGATTTTTGTTATCAATGTTTCGAACAAATTCTATTAATTTTAAACTGAGATCTTGCGTCCTTTTCTTTGAATCATATGCTTCAAATTTAACAAATCCCATAAACATATCTGTATCGCATGCAACGACTGTGATGTATTTAAATACAAAATTCCCATCAGTAACTAATAATTCGATATCTGGTTCGAATATCAGAAAACCCTCGTTCGTTAATTGCTGGTGATAATTCGCTAACTTCAGTTCAATGCATCTAGCATATGTTGAAATATTTCCTTTTTCATCAATTTGAGATATATCCATAACACATCCAGTGGCACTTATGAAACATCTGTCTCTAAATCTACCCCACATTCTATTGTCTTCAAGTTTTAATGTTTTCCAGTAGCACCATCCTCTCATCATTTCGAAATTGTAAGTCAGTTTGTCTAACTTACAAAAACCTAACCTGAGTGTTTGTAAATTATGAAGACTGGTATTATATATCCTTTTATGCATTTCTTTCACTATTCTTACGTCTCTAGTATCCCTTGTATTGGAATTCAGCCTTTTAGTTTCCTTGTCATACTCAATTCTTCTCTTTTTAGCTTGAATTGTATTATTATGATAGTGAGAATTAATTCCACCATTAGTTATCTTAAAATACTTTTTCTTTATCTCATCGTAGTAGTAGCCGGGTATTTCAATAACAGCCATATTTTAGTTAGAATAAACACACCATGTCTCTGTTACTATTTTGCACTTCATAAGCGGTAAAACATCGATTACCTTTTTTTCCTAGGCAAGAAAAGATAGTGAGCTCGTGACTAGAAGATTTTAGTTGCAATTACATATTTACCATTAACATTGCAGCACCGATTTATATTTCTTAGAATTGTTGAATATTCATAAATAACTATCAAGCTATAATAAGCTGCCGACTTTAATTCCTATGCCCCGAAATTATAGAAGAAAGTTGTAATTTTAATCTTTCATTTTTTTCTTGAACATATCTATATAATATATTTCTTCACATTCTCTTACATCTGCAAATAAAGTGGAAACTAATATAGTAGTTTAGCCTATAATTTGCATTTATATTCTACTGAGCTTATAGAATTTTGCTTAACTTTATTCATTACTTTTTTCTATTAGGTTGTTCAGACCTCTTCTGATTTTTAGCCTTCTTTTCTACCTTAATATGATAAAGATTTACTGTGTTATCATTCTTTTAACCTTTTGGTTAATTTCTTTGTCAGGTCTTTGAGCACTTCAAATCCGACTTGCTTATTTGACTGCTTCAATTTTTTAGCTTATCGGGACAATTGGCTGCAAAGTGACCTTCTTTGTCACATTCGTAGCATTTTCTACCTATTGCTTTGGGTTTGTTCGTTGAGACATTATCAATTTCCATATCATCATTATCTTTAGGTCTAAATCCCCTTATTGGTCTTTTTATAAATTTCTTTTCCCAATTTGCTTTTCCAGTATATTTACCTTCAATTATTCCAGCATATTTCATAGCATCACCTAAGTTAACTGGATCTTTAATTTTGACTTCGCATCTTAGTTCTGTTGTAAGATTACAAAGATAATTGGCTACTTTTGCTTGTTCACTAAAGTAGTCTTTCGGAAATTCATTCAATATGTCATAGAAGCGTCTATTATAATCTTCTACCTTTCCCAGCTGTACACATGCAATTAATTTAGCTTGCAGAACCTGTACATCATATGCTTGTCCAAATTGATTTTTTAATCTTTCACCAAATTCTTCGAAAGTATCACTTTGATGTAATTTTTCTTCTTGATAAGCTAAATACCACTTCTCAGCAATTCCTGACATATTCCTTCCTGCTACAATTATCATTTGTTCGTCGGTGAGAATAAATCCATTTGAAATCCTAATTATTTCATCAAGGAAGTATTGAATTTTTGTAGAGACCTTACTACCTGTATAGGTTTTAACAGTTGCACTTGTAAGGAATAACCTTGTATCTCTATTGTATTGATCATCATATATCATTGCTAACCTTTGGGCTTCTCTCAACGTGTCTGGTTTTTTACATTTAACCTCTCTCCTAATTTTTGGTTTTAGTTGAGTTAAATAAGTATTTATTTTAACATCTTCAGGTAAATAGCCAGTAGGTAAA